>CATIWR010161471.1:0-17122 GCA_949677035.1 Omphalea diandra | reverse complement strand
TGGTTTGATTTAATTAGAGATTAGTTTACATGCAACTAGGATTGGGATTTGCATATGATTATTTCACATAAAAGTGCTACGAAATAATGTTTTTCTCAGGGGTGTAAAAATAGTTAAAATCAAATTAATTGAACTAAATTGAATATTTGTGAGTTGTCATTATTCAATAGACAACGGTTGGTTTGATTTAATTAAAGATTAGTTTACATGTAACTAGGATTGGGATTTGCATATGATTATTTCACATAAAAGTGCTACAAAATAATGTTTTTCTCAGGGGTGTAAAAATAGTTAAAATTAATTAATTGAACTAAATTGAATAATAAATTTAGTTTGGGTTAAATATTTTAATATAAAATAATTTTTTAAAAAATTTAATACAAATAATAAGTTTTTTTAATAAGTTTCTATATATTTTCAATATAATTTCAAATAAATTTGAGACATCTTCATTTGATAATAAATTCAAATTATTTAAATTTGATTTAATATAAGTTTGATTTGATTTAGTTAAATCAATTTATAAAAAAAAATCAAATCAAATTAAATTCATGGAAATTTTTTTAAAAATAAAACTGAATCAAAGAACTAAATCAATTTAATTTGGTCGATTGTTTTATTTAAACATATTATTGAAAAGCCCTAAGTTTTTTTTCCACTTATTTTGAGTGCCAATATAATCCATATAATCAAACTCATAACGAACTAATTACATAAATGTGCCCAAACTCAAAAAAAGTATGAATTATAGATCTTAATCCTAAAACAAAACAACCAACTTGAATTTCGTTGATGAACTTATATTTCTTCGTTTCATGACCAATTCAGCCATCTCCTTGCGTCGTCATTCTTCATAAATAGCTTCATCATTGCTATACTTGAACAACTTCTTTGACTTGCAAAACTTCATGATAAAGAACCATGCAATAGCTCCCACAGTCATCAACCCACCTACCAAATAAACTGTCTTAGTAGCCACAACCATTATGAGCACTAAAAAGACAGATGGTATCAAGCACATAATCACCAATCCTGGTAGCCTCATTGGAACTCTATAAGGTCTCTTCAATCCTGGGGACTTCTTCCTCAACCAAAGAAAGGATGCAAATTCCAACAACATACCTAAACTATACAAGAAATTAGTTGAGGAAATTATATCTGTGAAGTTCATGTATGACACCCCTATTACAATCAAAGTTGACAGCAATATCCCCACCCAAGGAGTATTAAACCACGTAGACCTTTTGGCAAAAAATTGAGGCAAGATTCCTAAGTTAGCCATACCAAGAACCTGGTAAGCACAAGTACTTAATTGAGCCTCAAACAAACCTATAGAAGATAACACAGAGCCAACTTCAATCCAGAATTTTAGCCATTTTCCTGCAATCATCTCAGCTGCAATGGCATGAAAACCTGACTCCCATTCATTTTGATCCACAACAACAGCACCAATCACCGCGAAAAGAGGAATCAAGTAAGACACACAAGTGAGGATTACAGCAGCAAATAGAGCCACAGGAAAAGTTCTCTGGGGCTTCTCCACTTCTCCAGCTAGAGTACTAACATTGTCAAAAAAATTCAAGTTCCAAAAAAGGGTATTGAAGAACAAAGTCCAATCTCTCTTCACACCTTTCTGACCTAAACTGAGCCATCGACGGGGATGAATCCTGGGGATTGCTATAAGGGACATGATTATAAAAGGCAAAAGGGAAATAATACCAAGAAGAACAGCGGTATAGCCAACTATGGTTAATCCAGTATAGTTGAGAAAAGAAAGAACCAAAATAAAAACCAAAATAGCAACCTTTTGAGGCCAACCTGAACCGAGTACAGGAAACCCCTTCTCCATATAACCAATGCAAAGGGAAGGGAAGGATGCAGTATTAATGACACCACTGAGAAATTTCCATGAACCCATTAAAGATCCAAAGAAGGGACCAAAAGCACGATCAGCCCATATAACAAAACCTCCATTGCCAGGATAGGCAGTGGAAAGCTCAGCAGTAATTAAAGCCTCAGGGATACTCCATATGAATGGAAATATCAAAAAACCAAGAAGCGCAAAGAGAGGACCTGCAGCTAGGACAGCAGGCTCTTCACCATAAGGGCCACCAGCGACTTCAAAATATATCAAGAATATAAGAGGGATGAGAGCAAGTTTCTTTGATGTTTTGATGGGGGTGGCGGCGTCGGCATCTGGTGGTGTTATTGACGTTGGTAGGGTGGGATCTTCATTCATGGCTGATGGTGGGTTATTGAATATGACGGGAGGGGAGTTGGGTTGGTGAAATTATATGACACTGGTGGAAGCAGATATATAGGTTTTAGAAGTGGTTCTAAGAAAAACAAACACTGATGTGGCCAATGAGAAAGGATAAGATGTTCGATTCTAACGTTTAATATAATCCATTCAATCCAAATCAAATTCAAATAAGGAAGGATCTGAATTCCCAAAAAAATAAAAGAAAAAAGAAACACCACGTTGAAAATTTGGGTTGTTTACAGACAATAAAATCGGAAATGGGCCCCTAACCCAGATTGATTCTGTATTTAAAACTGATCAACCAATAACTTAATTAAAACTAGAAAAAATTGATCATAACCGGAAAAATCAATTTAAATTAAAAATTTAATCAAACTAATTTAATACAAAACTACAATATTTTATGAAAATTTTAAAAAATTACACTATTTTATTCAAATTTTAATTTTTTAAAAAATTCATTACTTTATTATATTATATAATTTTTTTATTTTTTAAAAAATTATTTATATATTTTTTTAAAAATTAAAAAATATATTACATTAAATCAATTGAATTGAAATATGGTCAACTAATTGGTTTGATCTTTGATCAATTTTAAAAAAATTGACTCTAATAAAAAAAGAAATAAAATTTAAAATAGTTAAATTTTGTATTTATTGAAATCAATCAATTGATCAATCATCAACAAATTAATATAATTTTAATCTTTTTTTTTTTTTTTGTGTAAAGTACTATAATGTCATTTAAGAACACATAAATAATTAGAAATTACAGAAGCCAACCACATTACACAGCAATCAAGAAAAGATAAAGCCTCTATTGGATTTAGAGCTAAAGAAGCAGTGAAATGAGTTGCAAAATTTAGCTGCCTCCCCATAAACTGAAAGCTCGTAAAGAACAAAGAACAAGATACAGATTATAAATAATTGTAAGAGAATCAACGACAACCGCACCTCCTTCACCATAACCAGATTGGCACAATCAGAACAAAAGACACAATTGAAAAATCCAGCACCATAGCAACTCAGAATTCACTCCTCCATTGCCCCTGCTTCAATAAATTCTTGCGAGCATGCAAAGGGGAGATAAAAGAAGAACACTTTCAAGTACAAATTTTTCTTATTAAAAAAGACAAACCCAACCCCTCCATTATATGATGAAGCTCAGAAGGACCCATCTATCAAAATCTTATTGTATTGAAGTTGTGAAATCTCCAACAGACCATGAACTTGATGAATTGAGTATTAGAATCTTTCTCCGAACAGGCCAAGTGATAAGCACTCTTGACACTAAAGAATCCTATTTTATCAAACCTCCAAAAAAATTTATTTGAGCAGAGCGTGACAGAGTGGGGCATTACAAGAATTGCCAAAGCAATCTCCTCAGAAAATGTTGCTCTACTACTCAATGGAACCTTTCAACCCCAATTAGGTAAGATAAGAGAGGCAACCCAAGCATCTACACGGAGAAAATGACTAGAATTTGACAGATGAAGGGAAGGACTAATAGGAATCCACAAATCATAGAAAAGTCTTAACTGACGATAATCACTAATTGTCCAACTCAAGACTTTTTTAAGAAATTCAGAACCCCATACGTTACTCTGCCAAATGTACATCCAGGCCAAGCTTAAGCATCCATAAAACTGCCAATTTTAACAAAATGAGCTAAAAAAAATCTAGCAAGAAAGGAATGAGGAATTTGAACTAGCCTCCAAAATTATTTAGCCAGAAGAGCCTGATTAAAGTCCACAACAGGTGTTACTACTTTCCAATACACGTTGACAAAGTGCTCTAGTTTGAACCATATTCTCTGAACCTCGCAACCGGCGTTGTGTTTTTGCAACTAACATTGGAAAAAATGCTCTACCTTGAGTTGCACCTTCTGGACCTCCCAATGGGGTACACTCAATAAAATAACAAGCATGGATATGTGTCTAATGGGCATGTCAAGATTTCCAACAAGCGTTGAATCACTTTTGAAAATTTTGAAAAAACAAAGCATGAAACTCATTCTCTGGAAATCAACAATAGACATTAATCATACTCCAAAAGGCATTGAGTTTAAAATCAACGACCGTAGCATATGTCTAATAACCGTAAGTGGAACGAACAAATTACAAAAAAAAAAAAGGAAAAGGAAGAGCCTTGAACCGCTAACCTTCAACGACTAGTTTCAACGAGAGTGTTGAATAGAACCAATGATCGTTGAAGTTAAATATTGACTGTCAACCACCTATTTGCATGAAATAAACAAGGGTGATTTCTCTAGCAATAAGCATGAAATTTCCTCAATGGGTGTTGATTTCATACAACTGTAATGTGAAGTGACAACTTCTTTTTCTAACAGCTAGTTTCTTGTTTTAGCATATAAAAGGAACCACTCTCAATAGAAATATATAGTGAACTGTGCTATTAAGTGAGGAATCTACTATGAAAGCAATTTTAAATTAAAAAGGTCTTTACATTGTGATCTAGCATTCAAGGGAGACTCACTAATCAAGCTTGAGAAAGAACTACAAAGAGTTATCTTTAAAATAAAATTTGAAGGACAAGCTTCTCAAGAACCCACTCTACATTCTCACTCACATCAAACATTCCTTGTGAATATACTTTGATTACCCTTTCTTGCTTGAGTGAGAGAGTTTTTCCTTCTTCTACAAGTGTTATAATCTTGTGTTAGGGAACTCAGTGTTGAGCAACCCTTTAAAAGTATCTCTTGTGAAAGGTTTAAAGAAGTACCTGTAAACTACTTTTAAATAAGGTCTAAGTAGTACTTGTAAGCTACTTGTAAGGGGTTGACAATGCTTGAAAATCTATCATCCGTAAAGGTTTGGTAATTTTTGGAAACTTACCTTTGTAAAGGTTGTTGATAACACCTTAAGTAATCTAAATAGTGAAGTCTCTAGTGGGAATACTAGAGGAAAGGACGTAAGCAAGTTGTGTCGAACCTCTATCAATCTTGTGTGTTGATTCTTCATTTATTTTTGTATTTAGTTTCAATTTCTAAATTAGCCTTTGCCCTATCCAACCCCTTTTATAGGACACTAAGGATAATAATTGGTATCAAAACTTGTCTCTTGATCATAAAGTAAAGATCATGACAAGTCATCTATTCACAAGCCTTCATTCATCAAAGGAGATGATTGTGGATGTTGGAAGAATCATATGAAGTTCTTCCTTCACAATGAAACCCTTGACTTATAGGACATTGTTGAAGAAGGAAGAGAAGTTCCAATAAAACTAGTTCAAGAAGTTCCCGTACCAAAATCTAAAAGTAAGTGGATTGCAGAAGAAAATAAGGCAAACTTGAAAAATAAAAGAGCAATGCATGTTATTTTTTATGCAATTCATAAGTCTCAATATCCTAAACTACAAATGTGTACATCAGCCAAAGAAATATGGAACACATTACAAATTCAACATGTAGGAACCAGTGAAGTAAAAAAGAAAAGATAAAAATGCATACATATAAATATGAAACATTTGTATACCTTCCTGGTGAGACTATCACTGAGATGTACAAAAGGTTCATAAACATTGTGGGTACTTTCAAGACCTTGGGAAAGTCATATACAAATGAGGACATGCTAGCAAAAATTCTGAGAACACTTCCTAAGGATAAGTGGGAAGCTAAGAAAATAGTTATAGAGGAAGCTAACAAATTGGAAGCCTTATCACTTGATAAGCTTATGGAAAAGTTATTGGCTCATGAGATCACTCTTGAGAAGCTTGTTGAAAACATAGGATGAGAAAGAAAAACTTGGCATTGAAAGTTAAAATGGTATGTTCTAAACTCCTTCTACTTCTTATTTACTAATATCTTCCTCTTCGAGTGATGATGAAAATAGTAGTGAAGATGAACATCTTGCCTTCATCACCAACCAAGTAAAGAAATTCCTTTCAAATGAAAAGGGAGGAATGGCAAAAAGCTATAAGAAGAGAGGCACCAAAAGTCAACTCACCTACTAAGGATGTAATGAGAAAAGGCATATAAAATTAGATTGTCTAAGATCAAGAAAGGCAAGCTCTCTTCGAGGAAATACACCTCTAAGAAAGGAAATGAAGCATACAAAGTCACTTGGAATCACACTAGTGATTCCAAACCTGATGAAGATAAGACAAGAAAGGAATTTGCCAACCTTTATCCCATTGCAACTAAGGAAAAATCAAATGAATCCTCAAGTGAACACATATCCAACAATGATAATGATAGTGATGGTGACAAAAAGGTAAATCCTTATGACTCCTACTCTAGAGATAAGTTGTACTCTATAATTGCCAAACTCACTAAAAGCATTGAGACTCTTAAGTCCAGTACCTCTTCTCTTCAAAAAGAGAACAAATCTTTGAAAGAATGTACTAAGGGTCAAGAAACTCTAGTTGAGGAGGTAAAGTCTCTAATAACTGAGAACCTTAAGCTAAAGGAAAATCTTAGTAAGTTCATTAAAAGAAATGAGAAGTTAGACTCCATCCTTGAGGCTTAATGAGTCCATCCATCAAATATGGATTAGGATACAATGTTACTACTTCTGCTGCTCCCTCCACTTCTCAAACAGTCTTTATTAAGGCTAAAGAGAATAGTTTTTCTAACTCCATTAGGACAGCAAAAGTTTATAAAAAGGGAAATGCCAAAAATAATGGTACAAAAGGAAAGTCTCAACATAATCACACATAATTGAGAAATGCTTCTCGTAGAGCAAATTATGCTTACATGTATCATTATTACAAGCCTAAGAGGTAAAGTGTGCAAATACATAAAACCTGGCACAATTATGGATATGCACGCACACAACATAAGAGAGTTCCTTACATAGGATGCACTTCTAGTTACACTGCTCAAAGGAGTTACAAGTCTAAAAGACACTATGTGCATGTTCCACCTAGAAGTAGGATAACAACCCACTTTAATGGTGATTGTTTCTATTATAGTATATATGACCACATTGCCTATCATTGCCAATCTAGAAGGTATGATAAGTAGTTGGCAAGAGCTAATCCCTTAGGACCTAAGAAGGTTTGAGTACCTAAGATATAACTTTCCTTATTTTGTAGATGTGTTTGAAATCCCAGGTTAGAAAGCAAAAGTGGTATCATGCATTATGCATTAGGGTAGCTAGTTTAGGAGGCATGCATTATGCATTTGTTATTATAGATGATTACTCTAGATATAATTAGCTGTTGTTCCTCCCACGTAAGAACTCTTATTTTGATGCTTTTAAAACCATTGCCAAGAGAATTCAAAATGAAAAGGATTTGAAAATCTCTTCTATTAGGAGTGACCATAGAGATGAGTTTGAGAATGTTAAGTTTCATAGTCTCTATGATGAGTATGATATCTCACACATTTCTTAACTCCTATAACTCCATAACAAAATTATGTAGTCGAAAAAAAAAATAAAACTCTTCAAGAAATGGCTAGAACCATGTTGAATGAGTATAAACTTCCTAAGTATTTATGGACAAAAGCTGTAAATATTTCCTATTATATCTTAAATAGAGTATTAATGAGACCCTTACTAAAGAAAACTCCTTATGAGTTGTGAAACAATATAAAGCCTAAGATTGCATATTTATGAGTTTTTAGTTGTAAGTGTTTTATTCTAAACACTAAAGACAACCTTGGTAACTTTGACTCCAAATTCAATGAAGGAATTTTCCTTGGATATTCTACCACATGTAAAGGATAAAGTCTTCAACAAGCGAACACTTATTATAGAGGAGTCTATACATGTTGTATTTGATGAATCTCACCCCACTTCTTTAAAAATAGAAGAAGATGTTGATGATCTTGCAGACATTGAAAAAGAAGGAAAAAATAAGGATAAGCTACAAAATATAAGAAATGAAAGAAATGAAGACCTATCTCCTAATAAAAAGCAACCTCAGTTGAAAAGGGACTAGATTTACAAGAAAGATCACCTAATAGATCTTATTATTAGTGATTCATCAAATTCTGTATCAACCAGATCATCTTTTAGAAATGTATGTACCAATCTTGCTTTTGTATCCTAATGAACATTGGATTCTTACTATGCAAGAAGAACTCAATCAATTTAAAAGAAACAAAGTATGGACCTTAGTTCCTAGACCTTAGAACCATTTTGTTATTAGAACTAAATGGGTCTATAGAAATAAACTTGATGAACTTGGAGTCATTGTTAGGAACAAGGCTCAATTAGTAGCCAAAGGCTATAACCAAGAAGAAGGGATTGACTTTGATAAGACTTTTGCACTTGTAGCTAGACTTGAAGCCATTAGAATTCTTCTTGCATTTGCATCTCACATGAACTTTAAGTTGTACCAAATGGATGTCAAAAGTGCATTCCTCAATGGTTACATTGAAGAGGAAGTTTTTGTTGAACAACCTCTTGGATTTGAAAGCCATTGCTTTCCTAATCATGTGTATAAGTTCACCAAAGCTTTATATAGCTTGAAGTAAGCTATAAGAGTTTAGTATGAGAGACTGAGCAACTTTCTTGTAGAGAAAGGTTTTACCAAGGGATTGGTAGATATAACTCTCTCTTCTAAGAAAAGAATAGGGATATTTTATTAATGCAAATATATATAGATGATATCATATTTAGTGTCATTAATGTTTGCTTGTGTAAAGATTTTTCTAAAGTAATGAAGAGTGAGTTTGAGATTAGCATGATGAGAGAACTTAAATTATTCCTTAGATTACAAATCAAACAAGGAAAAGAATGGATCTTCATCAACTAAGCTATATATAGAAAGGAGCTAATCAAAAGATTTGGCATGGATAACAATAAACCTTGTAAAACACCAATGGGCACTAACATCAAGCTAGGTATGGATGAACATGGTAAGAATATGGATCAAAAGTTGTACAAAGGTATGATTGGTAGTCTACTCTATCTCATAGCCTCAAGACCTGATATTATGTTCAACATTTTCTATGTGCCAAAATTTAATCTAATCCTAAGAAATCACACTTGCATGTTGTAAAACACATACTAAAATATCTTGTTGGTACTCCTAACTTAGGACTCTAGCATCCTAGGAGTTCATCATTTGGATTAAATGCATTTTTTATGTTGATTTTGTTAGGTCTGCCTTAGATAGAAAGAGTACTTCAAACACATGTAAATTACTTGGTCAATACTTAGTGTCTTGGAGTAGTTAAAAGCAAAACTCAGTTTCTCTATCAACTGTAAAAGCTGAGTATGTGGCAGTTGACCTATGTTGTACCCAAATCTTATAAATGAAATAATAACTTCTTAATTATAAAGTTATTGTAAGGCAAGTTGCTAGTAAATATGATAATACTAGTGTTATAAACTTGTCTAAAAATCTCATTTAACATTTTAGAAGCAAACATACAAACATAAGACATCATTTTATTGGAGATCATGTGAACAATGGCAACATTGTATTGGAATTTATTGATACTAACCATCAATTGGCATATATTTTCACTAACCTTTTTGTGATGAAAGAATGCAATTCATTAAAAGGGAATTTGATATGATAGACAACAATAACTTGTAATAGCTTCTATCAGGTCATCTCCTTCTCAATTTTCTTATGAACGTCATTGCATATGTTATTGTTTGATCACTAGTAAAGCTTTTAGATTCAATGACTAAGTTTTAACTGTGAATGATTATAATTAACCTGTCCAAATTCAGTTGAATCTATGATCATTTCATTGAATCTGATTGATAATATTCATCAGCTAAGTCTTAGTTTTTTTAAAAAAAATGTTTGTTTCATTAAAAAATTATTTTTAACTGAGTTGTTAATTGAGGAACATGTTCAACGCCCATTTTGATGTTTCCCACAATCGTTGAATTACATGTGAAGCCTCTAACTTAAATCTATTGGTCTCCATGACCGTTGCGAACTACCAACGATTGTTGGCATCATGTCTAATGAACGTTACGAATGTGCCACCATCGTTGGATGAACCTTTTAAAGAACCAGGTTAACAGTTATGTCCAATGACCATTGTCATTATTGACACGACCGTTCACCACCTCCAACGGTCACATTTTTTTAAAAAAAAATAGGACACGTTGAACTGGTATTTAAATCCTAGTTATAGTCATTTTTTTATCACATGCTATTACTTTACTTCTTCTCTTTCAAGTCTCTGTTGCATAATCTTTTGTACAATCATTTTTATCATGGCACCTAAAATCAATTCCTCTAAAAGATTCAAACAAGCCGCAAGGAAGAACCCACAACCATTATCCTCTAGATCTAGCTCATAAACTAAGAAAAACCTAGCTTCTCTGTTGACTCAATGAAAAAGGAGAGCTCTAGAACCATCAACCACTCAGCCACAAATAAAGAAAACGAAAGCCTCATTCAAATTTAAAGGAAAAAGCAAGGTGGCACAACAAGCTGAAGTCGAGCCTGTTTCCAAATTAGTTTCAAAAAATGCAGCTGTTGCCCAAGTCCATCAATTGTCTCTCAAAATTTACTAAGAAAAGGATATGGCTAATACATTGGTAAAATGATAACTATGTGGTGAAAATTCATGGAATGGAATGACTTACGGAGATACCACTTAACAAAGCAAGTGGAAGAGCTCATGATAGGAATTTGTTAAGAACTTTTTATGCCATATCAATGAACTTGTATATATGGAGTTAACAATCAAATTTCTAACAACTCTAGAAGTTCTTGGGAATGATTGTTATCTGTATGTTGAACTAGCCACTGTTAAATTCAGATTTTAGGAAAAAGTTCAAGGTTCACCTAAACGACCTGGCAAGATCCTTTGATATAGTAAATAATGGCTTGACTAAACCTCCTCCATCCTTCAAAATTAACATCAATGAGTTTTAGAAGTCCATAACAGATGAGACTACCAACTACAATAATAACAATAATAAAGCCTCCAAGATTAAAAGCTATGCTTTAAGGATTGCCTACTGTTTCATAGCATGGAACATAAATGGCAAGGGTTAATCAAATGGAAATTGCACCTTGATGGATCTCTTTTATTTATGGTGTATGAAGAATAAATAAAGGGTGAACACACCGTGGCTCCTACTTCAAAGATTGTATAGCCATGCAAACAAGTTAAATGCTTTTGTGATGGTCCACTACATCACAAAGATAGCCAAGTTCCTAAAGGCTATCCCTTCTACTAAAGAACAACTTAAAGATCTTAATGTAATGTTGGAGAAGCTATCAGTAAATGAGCCCATAGGTGAAAAGATGTTGTTAAGCATAGGCATTTTGTGAAGAATGGACAGTGGCATAATAAAGTTGGTGACTAATGCAGGGTTTGCTCCTTAAGATGAAGAAGACACAAAAAACCTTGAGGAAGTTATCAAGGCAAGAGTTGAAGCTACAAGTAAAATTAAGACTAATGAGCTTACTCAATCATTATCCATCTTTAAGAAGAAAGTCTTTGAATAACTCGACCAACTTACAACTATTATTAGAAAAGTTGAAGCATCCTCCATTACCCTCCAACAAAATATGAACAAGATGAAATATCAGTTGAAGGATGAAACTTAAAGACTTGATTAGATTATTGAAGGGTTGCATATGCAACTAGGAAGTCCACTTGATCATGATCAACCTATTGTGCAACCTGAAAAATACCAAGAGGATACCCTCCCTAAGGAGTCAACACCATTAGTAGAGCCCCAACAAGCCAACAACATTAGTAGAACCCAAAGAACCAACCCCATCTCATAATTCATCAACATATTTTTAAAGTTTTTTCTTTGTTAACTATAGTTGATGATGGGCAACATGTCTTAATTTTCTTTTAAAATGAATAATTATGTGTTTCTTCTTCTTCTTCTTTTTCTTTTTCTTTTTCTTTTTCTTCTTGTTTTTCTTCTTCTTCTTCTTCTTCTTATTTTTTCTTCTTTTTTGTAAACTCATGTGTATGTTTCCTTCTATTGTTTTTCTCTTTTAATAATGCCAAAAGGGGAGAGGATATATATTACGAAAAGGAGAAAAAAGAAATGATAAAAATATTCAAGGTGAGAGTTCAATATAAAAGGAAAACTTGATGATACAATGAGAAATCTTGATAGAATAAAGGGAAGCCAATGGTATCAAAACTATCTTTCTAAAGTTCTAATACTTGACTTGTACTTGTACTATTATTCTTATTACCTTTGACAAATTGTTTGTCATCATCAAAAAGAGAGAAAATGTTGAACCTTCTAGGTTTCAAGTTTTTATTTTGACTATCACAAATAAGTCTTAGGACTAACCTTTGCCCAAGTCATTTGTGTTAAATCTTATAGGTACATCAATTCATTAAACCATGATGATTGGTTGAAGTCATAGCAAATAGCTAAACCTAATGCTAAGAGTTTATTGTTATCACACTTGAGTTGAAGGATTTAAGGTTGAAAACTTTAAGTGTTAAAGGGTGGAAGTCATAGCAAACTTAGCTGAACCTCACAACAATCAACTAAACCCCATAATGGGTGTTACTTTCTTTCAACATGCATTGAAAAAGTGTTATAATTTGAGCTACAATTTCTATACCTCACAACAGACATTGTGATTTGGTAATTGTCATTGGAAAAATGCTCTAGCTCATGTTGCACCTTCTTGAACTCCCAAAAAGATACACTCAATAAAACAACAAGCGTGGAGATGTGTCCAATGGGCATGTCGAGATTTCCAACAAGCATTAAATCACTTTTAGAAATTCTAAAAAATAGAGCATGAAACTCACACTCTTTGAAAATCAATAATAGGCGTTGATCATACTCCAACATGCATTGAGTTTAAAATTAATGACTGTAGCATATGCACAACGACCATTGAAGAAAAAATACAATGAACAAATTAAAAAAGGGTGGAAAAAGAAGAGCCTTGAGCCACCAACCTTCAACAACTAGTTTCAACGAGCATGTTGAATAAGACCAACGACTATTGAAGTTAAATATTGATTGTCAACCACTTATTTTCATGAAATCAACAAGGGTGATTTATTCAACAATAGGCATGGAATTTCTTCAATAGATGTTGATTGCATACAGCTGTAATGTGAAATGATAGCTCCTTTTTCTAATTACTAGTTTCTTATTTCAACATATAAAAGGAACTGCTCTCATTAGAAATATATAGTGGATAGTGTTATTAAGTGAGAAATCTATTGCGAAAGCAATTCTAAATTAAAAAGGCCATTATATTATGATCAAAAAGTGATCTATCATTTAAGGGAGACTCATTGATCAAGCTTGAGAAAGAACTACAAAGAGTTATTTTTAAAACATAATTTGAAGGACAAACTACTCAAGAACCCACTTTACATTCTCACTCACATCAAGTATTCCTTATGAACATACTTTGATTTCCCGTTCTTGATTGAGAGAATTTTTCATTCTTCTAAAAGTGTTATAATCTTGTGTTAGAGAACTCAATATTAAGAAACCCTTTGAAAGTATCTCTTGTAAAAAGTTTAAGGTAGAACCTGTAAATTACTTTGGGATAAGGTCTAAGTAGTGCTTGTAAACTACTTGTAAGGGGTTGATTATGCCTAAAAATCTATCATCTGTAAAGGCTTGGTAGTGCCTAGAAACTTACTTTTGTAAAGGTTGTTGTTAACACCTTAAGCTATCTGAATAGTGAAGTCTTTAGTGGGAATACTAGAAGAGAGGGCGTAAGCAAGTTGTGTCGAACCTCTGTAAATCTTATGTGTTAATTCTTCATTTATTTTTGTATTTAGTTTTAATTTTTAAATTTGTCTTTGCCCTATTCAACTGCCCTTCTAAGGCATCAGAGACAACACCTTTCATATAAACTTAAAAGATATTTAAGATGAAAGCACTTAAAAACTGTAACCTTAGCAAAGATCAAGTTGTCATTAGTAAAAAAAACAAAAGAAAAGAAATGGGAGATCTAAGGAGCTCCCTCAGCTATAGAAACACATGAAAGTCCTTTATGAGCTAAATTCTTAATCGAATAGGAAAGATCCTTAGCATAAAGAAGGTAAAGGTAGGGAGAATATGGATCCCTCTACCTCAAGCCTCATTGAGGTTAAACAACCTACTAACTTTCTTATCTAATAATATGAAATGAATGACTCACTAAGGCAACCTAGTAAGAACCAAAATCCAGTTTCAACACACTTTAAAACACCTCACTCTATAGAGTCATATGCCTTACTCATATCGAGTTTTAATGCCACAAAATCCAACTCACCCTTCTTCCTATTTTTTAACAAGTGAATACATACAAAACCTAAGATAAAATTATCTGAGATCAATCAATCAAGCACAAAGGAACTTTATTAAATGTTAACAATTTCCATTAAATATAACTTAAGCTGAATAAAAAAAACCTTGTCGATGATTTTTACTATCATATTACAAAGACTTAATTGGCTTATAATGAGAAACTAGTGTTTGCTTATCAATTTTGGGGATCATGGAATCAAGGTTGAGTTTTACTCACTAATATCACCATCCCCATTCCAGAATAATAAACAAGCATCATAACTATCATCCTCTTGTAATATCCGAAAACTACTAAAAACAAGTTGAGAAACCATCAAGACTAAGAGATTTAGAAGGCAACATCTAAAAAAGTACATCTTTCACTTCATCTTTTGAAAAAGGAGCTTTTAAAACCTCACTCATATTCGAAAAGGCTCGAGAAGTAACCACATTAAATCTACTTCAAAAGGACTCGAAGTAGCAAAAATCAAATTACAATAATCCACCACCACTTTATAAATACTAGCCTGATTGAATACCCTAGTCATGTATAGAGAAATTAAGGAAGAAATCTTATTAGTTTTAACACAAAAAGAGGTTAAATGATGAAACCACCTTATGTTTTTGTAATTATGTTGCAACCAAGCACACATAAAATGATACTTCCAATATTTCTCTTCCTCAATAACAAGTTGAATAAATTCCTTTTCAAGCCCTAAAATCTCATTTAAATGGTAATCAAAATCGTTAATACACTAAAGAAACTCAAACTACCTTTGAATGAGCTCAAGACATCCCTTATGATGCCTATATTTCTCTTTCCTAAAACATTATAGCTCGATCATAGTTTCTAACAACCTTGATAAAACTTAGGCAATAAAATTATCTTAGTGATGAACACTAAGATGAGCAAATTAAGTCCCCACACTCAAGGTTTGAAGCCCAGGCAAACTCAAAATGGAAGTGGCTCTTGTTGGCACTTAGAAACTCAAATCTGACAACCCAAGTCTAAGTAAATCATACAATGATAAAAAAGATGAAACCCTAACACTCAAACAACATGCAAAAAAGAATTCTATAGGAAACAATCTATTCATTCATGAATATAGACATTGCTAGAGACTTTCCTTTTGCATGTAAATTTATAGCTTATAGTCATCAATAACTTGTTAAAAGTCTCTTGAAAGAGACAACTTAGACTCTCTACCATGTTTCTCATCACTATACAATATAACATTGAAATTGCCCCTGAGAACCCAAGGAACATCTACAATAAGACCATACAAAAATCAGACAAGCTCTTAAAAGTTTGATGCATTAAAAGCCTTATTAAAAATAGTAAATCACTAAATAGTAGCCAACTGATTAAGAAAAGCATTAACATGATGGGAACTAACTAATTAAATTACAATAAAAAGATGATCCTTCCATAAAAGCATCAACCCTACTCCTTCCAATAGTGGAAACCAAAACAACCTTGGGCCCAATTGGATTTTGATAAAAGACTCATGACTTGCTTATAAAAATGTTTCACATAAAAACACTAATATGGGTTCTTCCCTTCTAATAACACACTTGAACTCATCTAATACTTGAGGGTTCTTAAACCCTAAAGCATTCCATACTAAGCATCTCATCATTATTGAAGGCAAAGTCATTTACTCCAGTACCTGCCCTTCTCAAATTAGAGAGAATAAGATCATCATCACATTCGTAGTCTCAAGAACGAAAATCAATAGAATTATTAATATCTATAAAACCCCATCCCCCCACATTTTGACTTTAAGACCAAAAAATTAGTCACCATACATAGGTCTTTACCATCATTAGTACACCCATCCTTGGCTACCATTTGCAAACTGTTAGACCATTTTCATTTGCTAGTTTGAGATGGCATTAAACTATCCTCAAAATTCTTACCAAAGCCATAATAGTTAACAAAGTACTATTAGTGATTCCATCCACCCTCCTCAAGAGAAGAATTACCAAATCCAACGTTCCTAACTAAACTCTAATCAGGCACCTCATTTTGCTTATCCTGATAATTAGTCTTAATACCATTTGGATCAAAACTACCCTGTTTCATTGGACCCATTATCAAAGTATTATTTACAACTAATTTCTCTAACAGGGTGTCCTATACAACAGTCTGAGTACAAACCAAAATAGCACCAGATGCATTAATTATTCCACTATCATCCCTAAAGACAATAACAATAGATGGAGAAATAATAGACTAAGACTTGTTTATTAATCTGATTACAGGTAAGTTTAAAATAAAAATTTCAATTGTTGTTTATGGAATTGGACCAACAAATTAAAGCCAGAAAAGAAAAGAATAATTCATAATTTTTTGACTCAAAATTATTGGAGTTGGCCTATATATGTGCCAGTTGATTCCCTGATTTGTGTCATTTTTTTTTTATCTAGCCACTTGGATTGACAGACCTCCTAATCAACCTCCCTCTTTACTTTATATATATATAGATAACTCAAATTCTACCCTAGACCAAGAAGGTTTTCATCATTTCAACAAAATTCATATCGAAAAACCTCTCTGTTGCTAACTCCCTAAAAGGAAATTGAGCTATAATATAAAACAAAAAGATGGGTTGCTGGTCTGCTGAGAATGCTACAAATGCCTACCTCAAAACCTTGAGAATGGTAAGTATAATATCTCCTGAACA
>CATIWR010161457.1:0-33228 GCA_949677035.1 Omphalea diandra | reverse complement strand
AATTGTAATAGGTTGTTGTGTGAGCCTATTAAAACACAAGTGTAAAGGTTGTTGTGTAAGCCTTAAAACATAAGTGTAAAAGTTTTGTATAAGCTTGAAAACACTTTTGAAAGATAGTAGAACACCTAATTTCTAAGAATTGGGGAGTAGGCGTAGGGTTGTTTATACCTGAACTACTATAAATTATGTGCTTCTTTCATACTCATTTCTCTTCTCTCTTTCCAATTTTAATTTATATACACCAATTCAACCCTCTCTTCTTACTGCCTAAGGCAAACAAAAATAACATAAAAAGTTCTAGCTCCCTAAACCAAGTATGATCCTTTCACAAGAATTAGAAGTATTTCTCAAAAACTGATCATCTCAAACATCTAAGTTATTTTACAAAAGTATTATTATACGCATAAAGCTTTCTAGTTTGAACCTACCCTTGAGTTGAGTAGTGAAGTTCTAGCTCCCTAAACCAAGTTATTTTACTTCTTCCTTTTGAGGATAACTCACTAAAGATTAAGAAATGTATAAGGAGAGCTTCAGTTCATAAACAAACTTTTAGTTTTTCAATTTATAGCACTTCTTATAACTTATTCTTATTTATAATCATATAGTAATGTCTATTAAAGATCTATATTTATATACATAGAAACTATCAAAAATTATCAATATGGCTATTATTATCTCGCTAATGATCATTATGAATGTTGCTACAATCGTTGAATGGATAATAGGCTCAGTAGCTAACCTTAAAAGTCATTAGATTTTATTTTTCTTTTCTTGGTAATGTTCATTGAGATGAGCCCATAATTGTTGAATCTTTTTATAACAGTCATCGTGAGTTCTTAATATTTATTAAACAATCTCCATTTTACATAGACTCCATAACCTTATCTAAAAGGACTTTTCAACCATTATTGTCTAAAGTTCCACATTAGTTGTAATGTCAACACTTATTAAAGGCTTCCCCATCTAAAGTTCCACATTAGTTGTAATGTCAACACTTATTAAAGGCTTCCCCATACTTGTTAAGACCTATAAGTTTCTTTGATCTTTACACAAACTCATAACTCTATCTACAACACTTTTTGTAACTTTTTTTTTTTTTTAATGTTAGATGCCTATTTTTTTGTCAACGGTCTTTGGAGGACTTCAACACTCATTATTAACTCATGGACTTAGTTGCATCATAGACGTTAAGCATTTTCTCCACATATGTTGAAGCTTGAACATGGTCATTGAATATTGTCCATAATCTTTGAATGAATTTCAATTTACACAGATGAGATAACCAATTTTATATGACTTTCTCAGTTAGCCATTTTGCTTTTTCAATGTCGTTGTGCACTTAAATGTTGGATGGCAGTCTGATCTTTGACAAACCTTAATTCAATTTTCTTTAGTCTTATTTTTTTTTGGTATATCTCAACTTCCTTGGACCATGCTTAAAGAACATTTTGTTATGAATGTTAAGCTTCCTTCAATTTAACTTTATGAATTATGATGTGAGAACCTACAAAAAAAATTAAAACAATTGCACAAGATTTAGACATTTTAACTCTTATTTGTGATCATTAAAACACGAATCAATCATTTCATAATAGCATTTAAAGGTGATAAGGAAGTCCTATTAGAGTTATCACCTCTAAAAAATGCACATCCAATGGTTTTACACTATATCAATTATTCTAGCTTTACAAGTTAAGTGAATTGAAAGATGTTCTATAAAGTTGAAGAATCCTAGAGGTATTATACATTCTAATTTATAGAGGATAATTGGAATTTCTTTCTTGAATCTTTTTAAGTTTATCATTATAATCATAATACATGTTACTTCTTTTAAAAAAATAAGCACTACTTAGTGAATGCTTGGTATACATTAGGCAAAAGCAAGTCAAAGAAAGTGATTGATATTAGTCTCTAGATAAATATATGAAAATTATGGTTTTTAATCCCAACAACTTCTAATTTCTAATATCCATATACAAACCCATATTGGAACATATCTATTTTGAAACTTTAGAGTTTTACCCTGTTGGACACTGTTGGTCAAACCTAATTCAAAGGTCTTTTTTTATCTTGACAATGAAGATTGATAGGAACTAATATTTTATTTAAGTGTTGTTTTTGCAGTTTATAAGTTAGGGTTTCGTTAAAAGTTGGATGGAAGTCTAAATCTCTAACTTTGAGGAAGACATCCAAATTCGCGGTCAAGATCCTCTAATTCATGACCGCGACCTTGCAATAAAGATGGATGAAGTTGGGCCAGAAGAATTCATAGAGAAAATCGTAGTCGAGATCCAGTTGAGAGAAACTTGAAAGACACGTAAAGAGATTCGCGGTGGTGTTCGTGTCCAAAGTTGCGACTGCGAATTTCATAAATGAAAAGAGGGAACCAATCTGCAACTACATCATGCCAAGTGTCCAAGGAATTGTTGGAATATTAAAATTCATAAAGGTGAAGCAACTGTCATGATCGCGACTCAAAAGAGTCTTTTCATCTCACCAAACAAAAGGATTCGCGGTTCCTATCGCACCCAAGAAGAATATGAATCACGACTGCAAATTTTGGTTGGTTGGTCAAACACAAAAGCTATATTTCTTAAAGCACCAATGACAGAAGGACACATGGACTACCCGTTAGACACAAAACGGGGTTCTCTACCATGATTTCAGTCATCCTAGTGCAAATTGGGAAATCGCGATCACGAAATGCTAGTCATGATCACAATTTTAGTCTGACAAACATTTAATGTAAAATTTGTCTAGTTTACCTTAGAGATTTAGGCATAGTTTATTAGTAACGTCTCTTTAGTGGTTGTTGCCTATAAATACTCCACCAAATAGACATGAATGTAAGAGAATTTTATTTATTGTAGGCAAACTCTTGCTAATTTGCTTTATAATTTCTTATTCTTTGATTGTGAGTTCTTGTTGTTTAGTGTAAGCATTAAACACCATTGTATTTGGGTTGAAAGTTAGCCTCGCTATCAAAACTCTTATAATAGGTTAAAGTATAAGTCTGTCTAAAACACTTGAGTGAGGTTTTATATGAGCCTTGAAACACAAATTGTAAGTGTTGTATGTGAGCCATAAAACACATTGTACAAGTTCAGCGTGAGCTTGGAAACACCATTTTAAGTTAAGTGAAATACTCAATTGTGAAGAATTGAGGAGTGGACCTAGGGTTTGTTAACACTTGAACCACTATAAATACTTTATGTTATTTCTCTCTATCCTTTCTCAACTCTCTAAACTCCTCACCTTCGCTCTAAATTTTTTAATCTCCTACCAATTCAACTCCCTTCTTGTTGTATTCTTACCAATTCAACCCCTCCTTCTTGGTGCACTAGGGCCAACAAATCGAATTAGAGCTTTGTCTCATTTTAAGGCTCATTTGCATGAGAAAAGATCATGGCATAAGAAGGAATCTATACCCATCTTAAGCCATATTTGGATGGATCTGACTATACTCATTAGAAGTATAGGATGGAAATTTACTTGGACAATGATGTGGTAGATCTTTAGGACATTATAGCTAAAGAGTGGAAACCACCTACTAAGGTGGTTGATGGGAATGAATAATTGATCCCAAGAGAAGAATGGGTTGAAGCTCATAGGAGATCTAATGAAAGGAATAAGAGAGCTATGTCAATCCTTCTTAGTTTTCTACCAAGAGAAGAAATAAGAAAGGTCTAACATTGCCTCACAGCTCATGAGATTTGGAAGGCCTTAGAAAACTACTATGAAGGCACTACTTTGATGAAGTCCAGTAGGCTAGAAATGTATATGACCGAATGAGAGCTATTTATGAAGAAGGAGAATGAAAGCATCACGAATATGATGAATAGGCTCATTTCGATTGTCATTAACCTGAAGAAATTTGGAAGGATTCTTACCAATCATGAGGTAAATTCAAAAATTCTTAAATCTTTACCTTTTGATAGTTTGGTGCAAGAGTTTGCAACATCCAAGAGTCAAATCTGGAAATTAGGAAGGTGCAAACGGATGTTCTTATAGGCAAGCTTCTAAGTCATGAGCTAGCCTTAAAGAAGGATGAAAAATTGAAGATTTTAGAGCAAGGAGATAAATTAGAAAAATTAGAAAAAAAGGCCTTGGCTCTTAAATCTTCATAAAAAAAAAAAAAAAGAACTAAAGTTATTTCTAGTGAGGAAGATAGTGACACAAAGGAGAAGGAGTTAGCCATGCTTTCAAAAAGAACAAAGAAGTTGATAAGGAGAAGAAAATAGAGAAGAAACTTCAAGAAAGCAACTCCAAACCACAAGGAAAGATTGGGTAAAGTTACATGTTATGAATATGGCAAACAAGGCCACATCAATTATGACTGTCCCAAACTAAAAAAAAAAGAAGAAAGGAGACAATGAGAAGAGAAAGAGCTTCAAAGCAACTTAGGATGATAGCTCAAGTGAAGAGGATGAAGTTGCAAACTTGTGCTTTATGGCACAAGATGATTCTTAAAATGAGGTAAGCTCTTTACACCATTCTTATGAAGAATATGATGAGTTAGATGGTGTAGATAATGAGCTTTTAAAAGGAAGCTCACACTTTGAAGTGTAACAAATACAAGTCATAAATGAAATCTTATAAGAAAAAATGCTCTAAGCTAGAGAATGAATTTAAATCCTTGAACAATCTTGTAAGCGAATTGAGGACGTTTAATGAAGAACTCGAGGAACCAGTTGAGAGCTTTTCTAAATCATCTTCTTCCCTAAACCCCTTGAGAAAGGAGAATGATTCTTTAAAGGGTGAAGTTATAGAGCTTAGAAACTCTATATCTAAGTTTTACAAAGGAAAGGAAGCTTTGGATACACTTATTGTATCTCAAAGACCTCCTTTAGTTAGACATGGTCTAGGCTTCAATAGAGCCTCTTCATCTTCATCTATGCTCACAACCTTCATTAGAGCCTCAACACCTCAAACATCTAGTATTAAGGAAATTGGTAAGAAAAGTGCTCAAAGCATTAAGCCACCATTGCCCAAAGGTAAAAGAAAGGCACATCAAGGCTCATAGCCTACCCCTAAGAAGGCTAATCATGCATATATTTACACTAAGAAGCATGCTCACCTCGACGCACATAGAAAATTCACTTCTACATCAATCGATTCATGCTCATGCTCATGCTCACATTCATATCATCATGGTATGAGAAATACCTCCTCTCATACCAAAGTCATGTATAGGAGGAAGACTCACAAGTTTAAACTCTAATGTCATTATTGCATGAAGTTTGGTCATATTAACATTCATTGTTACATTAGGAAGGCTCACCTCAAATTGGAGGATCATTCTAGGCCTAACCCCCTAGGACCCAAATATGTTTAGGTATCAAAACAAAAATGATTTATTTTTATTATATAGGATTGTTTGGCAACCACCAATGGAGTGAATGATTGGCATATGGATAGTGAATGCTCAAAGCACATGATAGGCAATAAAAAGCTATTCATGATCCTAAAAAAGAAGGAAGGTGGCAATATCACTTTTGGAAACAATGTCAAACGTAAGGTAATTGGCATTAGCTATATTGGTAAGAACGATTGTTCTCTCATTGATGATGTTTTACTTATAGATGGTTTACAATATAATTTGATTAGTGTAAGTCAATTATATGATAAGGGTAATAAAGTCACCTTTGACCCTAGAGAATGTCAAGTTACCACTTTGGTGGATAAAAAGGTAGACTTCAAGGGTGAAATGAATGATAATACCTGCCAAATTAACTTAGACAATTTGGCTAACCAATCTTTCAAGTGTCTTGTGTCACTTAATAATGAAGCTTAGCTTTAGCATAAAAGACTTGGACATGCTAGCATGGAGCTCCTACAAAGCTTATCAAAAGGAAAGCTAGTGGAAGGACTTCCTAAGCTAAAGTTCTCTAAAGACAAGACATGTGGACCATGCCAAATGGAAAAGCAACATCAATCCTCTTTCAAGGAAAAGAATGTTGTAAGTACATATAGACCTCTTTAACTTATCCATATAGACTTAATATGACCTATTAGGAGTGCTAGTTTAGGTCAAAAATATTATGCACTTGTCCTAGTTGATGATTATTCTAGATTTTCTTGGGTATCCTTTCTAGCTCATAAGCATGGCACTTTTGATACTTTTAAAAGTTTGATCGTTGACCCTATCGATTTTTGAGAATTTTTTGTTTATTACTCAGATCTTTTATAATTAATGATTGCAGTTCACAATCACAAATTTTGAAATAACTACTAAGTATTAGCTGATTTGACTACCAACCAATGACACCCTCACATTAAATGCATTTTTGATCATTTGTTACTATTTTTACACCTTTTCTTGGCCTATTTAAACCCTTGAAATATTGTTTTAACTAACATTTGCTAGAATACTTCATCTCTCTTCATTCTTACTACTTAAACCTTCTTCAAATTCTCTCTTCTCCAATGGCCCCCAAGAAAGCCTCTAAAATAGAAAAAGGGAAATCAATAGCCCAAACATTTGGTCTTCCTACCCTTCACTTGATGAAAGGGATCACCAAGGAAGAAAAGGATCGCTATAAGGCCAATTCTTCCAACATAATTCAACCAAGCAAAAATTCCCTTAACATTTCTCCTTGAATCACTTTGAATCAAGAATGAAATCCATACCTACTTTCCTAATTGAAATGAATTCATCTTCCAAGACGAGCTTAGTTATGAAGAGATAGTGTAGGAATTCATGTGCAGGGTGACCTTGAGTCATAGAACAGAATTGTGAGCAAGTCAGTATGGGTTGATATTTAGGGCTTTTAGGGATCTTTTTTTATTACCTTTGAACAACTCTCCAATCTCTTTAATGTTCAAGTGGGAGATGCCATTTCATTCATCATCTCTGCAGTTGACATCATCTACTTAGAGTTTTGGTTCGAAATTTCCATCGAGACCAAAAACGACCCAAAAACCTCCCTAGCCAAATATATCTGAACCCTATGCAATTGGCTTTTTCATCGTCTCATCACCTTCTCGTCAATGCAAAAGGTGATGGTAATGAGAAGGTCTCCTAAAAAGATATAGCCTTTGTCTCTTGCTTAACTAAAAATAAACCTATCCAAATCGGACAGTACCTTGTGGATCAATTGATTCACTTGAGTAATAAGCCAAAAAGCCTTTTACCCTTATGTAACTGCTATATATCGTTATGAGGGTGCACTAAATGAGAAAAATGATAAATTTCTCACCAAAAAGTACTTGCCATCCCATAACTTTTTGGACTTGCCTTACCTTATTAATGCAAAGGTCATACACCTTAATTTTTACACGTACACTTTGGGTGTATTTAGGGCTAATAAGCTTGAAACTTCTCAAGCCTAATAAAGGAATAGGCTAGCCATTGAAAAGGGTGTTCGATCCATTCCACCTCCCCAACCAAAGCCCAATACCAAATCCTTTGCAATCTCTCTCCTCTTAATCAATAAGAAGCTAGACAAAGTGATGATGATGATCAAGAGAAGATTTCTTCTACTCTCCTACCTCTATAGTGATTTGGTGGATCTTTAGGAAAAAGTGGGTGCTACTCCTTGCCACTTCCCGATTGGGAGGACACTCCTGAAGAAGAGGATGAACAAGAGGTTGAGGAAGATGATGAAGCTCAAGGCAGAGGAGCAAATGAAGAAATTGATTACTTTAAAGATGATGCTAGTTCTCTAATATTCTAACTTGTTCTTAGCTTTTTCATGTTTTCTTTTGCTTATTTTGTTTCTTTGTTTATGTATTAGATGTGATCCCATGGTTGTAAATGAATAAAAGTGTTGTTTGTTCTTTGTAATTGTTGCCTCTCATTTTATGTGATTGCTCTACACTTGTTTTATATACTCATTTATTCTATGAAATTGTTCTATATCAATTTATGTTTCATACATTTAACATCCATGTACTTTCACTTTCATGATTTAACTTTGCCCTCTTTTTGATCTTGCCAAAAGGGAAGAGAGGGAAGTAGTAGTAAAAGAATGTGCATGATATATCCAAAGGGGAGTATAAGTTGAAGGGGAGCAATAGGGCGGCAATAAGAGCACTCTATTTCAAATTTATAAATCCTTGACAAACTTATTTGATCAACACATTTTGTTTAAAATCATTGGCCATCTCAACTCACTCATGCAATTTGTTTTCCTTAATCAATCTAAGTTGTCAAAATCAAAAAATGGGAGATTGTTGGACTAGATTGGTCAAATCCAAGTTAACGGTCTCTTTTGATCTTGACAATGAAAATTGATAGGAACTAATGTTTTATTTAAGTGTTGTTTTTGCAGTTTATAAGTTAGGTTTTCATTGGAAGTTGGATGGAAGTCTAAATCTCTAACTTTGAGTAAGACATCCAAATTTGTGGTCAGGATACTCTAATTTGTGACTGCGACCTTACAATAAGGATGGATGAAATTAGGTCAAAAAAATTCATAGAGGAAATTGCAGTCACGGTCCAGCAGAGGGAAACTTAAAAGACACGTAAAGAACGAGGTGGTGTTTGCATTCAGAGTCGCGACCGTGAGTTTCATAATTGAAATGAGGGAACCAAGTCTACAACCATATCACGCTAAGTGTCTAAAGCAACCGTTTGAATATAAAAATTCGTGAGGGCGAAGCATCTATCATGACTACTACCTAAAAGAGTGTTTTCATCTCACCAAACAGAACGATTCGTAGTTCTTGTTACACCCAAAAAGAATATCAATCACGAACACGGATTTTGATTGGTTGGTCAAACACAATGGCTTTATTTCTTGGAGCACCAATGACAAAAGTGCATGTGGGCTAGCCGTTAGACATAAAATGAGGTTCTCTACTGCAATTTTAGTTATCCCAATGCAAATTGGAAAATCGCGACTATGAAATGCCAATCACAATCACAATTTCAGTCTAATTGGCATTAAATGCAAAATCTATCTAGCTTACCTTAAAGATTTAGGCATAGTTTGTTAGTAACGTCTCTTTAGTGGTTGTTGCCTATAAATTCTCCACCAAACAGACATGAATGCAAGATAATTTCATTTATTATAGCTAAACTCTAGCTAATTTGCTTCACAATTTCTTATCTTTGATTGTGAGTTCTTGTTGTTTAGTGTAAGCATTAGACACCATTGTATTTGGGTTGAGAGTTAGCCTAGCTATCAAAACTCTTGTAATAGGTTGAAGTGTGAGTTTGTGTAAAACACTTGAGTGAGGTTTTATGTGAGCCTTGAAACACAAATTGTAAGGGATTATGAGGATTGTGTGTGAGCCATAAAACACATAGTAGGGTTGTTAATACCCGAACTACTATAAATACATTGTGTTCTTTCTCTCTACCCTTTCTTAACTCTCTAAACTCCTCACATTCCCTTCAAATTGTTTAATCTCCCACCAATTCAATCTCCCTTTCTGGTGCACTAGAGCCAACATACCCATTAGTATAATGTTTGTTTTACAGCTTCATTTAAACTATAATGAGCTTTAATATACTTCTATTTGGTTGTATCCTTTTTCAACTTAGGTCATTGGTACAATAAATTTAAGTCTTTTTATGCCTTAGCTTTATCTTTTATTTTCTCCTTAATATTTATCAATTTGTTAAACACATTTTTTAAAACATTGTTCTCAATAATAGTATTACTCTAATTAAAATTAAAATTTAATTTTAAGTTTGATTGAATTAATAGAAAAAACTAAACTCAATAAAATGGTAATATTCATAATTGCTTGCAAGATTCCCTCCCATTGTTAATGTTTACGTGAAAGGACCCAAAATCAATAAAATGGTAATATTCATAACACTATGCAAAATTCATATCCATTGTTAATGTTATAAAGCAGATTGTAATCAGTAATTACAAGCACAATTGAACAATGCTAAATTATAATTGCATAAGCAAAATAACTTAGTAAATATATACCAAAAAAATATCTTAATAAATCAACAAGAACTAGAATTAAGACTAAAACCTCTTAAATCAAAGTCTTTTTCTTTATTTTGATTTAGTTTTAGCTCTACTTTCTTGATTTGGTTGTTTGTAGCTCTCTCTTAGGTTGCTTGGTTTCTCCTAAGTGTATAAATGAATTAAATATGCTTGTAAACTACTCAAAACTTAGTTCGACAGAAATTGATTCGACTTTGACTTAGTAAATGAGCTTCAAAGTCAAGTTTGAGTTTGAATTGTTAAATTAACCAAACAATCTCAAGTTTACTAATACTCTTATCTATTAAACTTGTAAACCAACTCAAATAAACCAGCTCGATAATAAATTCATGAGTTAACTCTAAATAATTTTATTAATAATTTAATTGCAACTACATATTTTTATTTATAATGTGTAAAAATTAATTTTAAAAATGTATTAATTAAAGAGAGATTATTTTGGCACTCTCCAGCTAGAATTTGACACTCCTACCAATACTAGATGGGGAGTGTTGTTAACGTGCTAACGTGAATATCAAACATTCGATAGGGTACTAAAATCATCAGCCACTATATATAGAAAATAACATATATTTTATATTATAACATATATTTATGATATAATATCTGAATTTTTATAAATTTACATGCAAATATTAATGAACATATTAAGTTTTTAAGATGAAAATCTTAATTTTTTAAAATAATTATTAATAATTTAATTTATAATTTAACTCTATTATAAGATTTTGACTCAATTGAGTCCACTTAATTGATTTTGCATTATGAAAAAAAGAAAGAAATATTACATAAAAATATTAATAAAAAATTATACTGTCATAAAAAAAAAAGATGCATTTTGTGGATTTTATGTTATGCTTTAGATTGATAACAAAAAGAAAATATGCAGCTTCAAGAAAAAATCGTGATATTTTTCTTTATTTATTTAATATATTTTATTGAATTAAGTTGTTATCTTATTTTTTGTCACTTTTATTTTATGTAATAATTTCAAGTTTAATTAATTCTAAATTTGAATTTGTGATAGAATTACAAAAATTTGAACAATGCCAAACTTAAAAGTTTATAATAGAATTGCAAAAAAAAAAAAAAAATCCACCAATTTATCTTTGATAAGATAATCTTGCCATGTCATGGTAAGTGGTCATCAACCTTTTTTCGCTCTTGAAGCTTTTAATATTGGGTTAGAACTCAATTCCTTCAGAACCAACAACAAGAAAAAAAGGAAGAATGAAATGACAAGGAATAAAGAATAAGCTTTTCATTTCTCTACTCTGAAGCACTAATCCCATCTCCACAAACAAAGAAAACAACAAAAGCTATCATGAAACTAGCACAAATTTTATCTACTTTTGCTTCTCCTATCAAATTTATAGTATTCTATCTGCAAACAACCCATTTTTTCAAATACATCCTATATTTCTATCTACTAAATTACCTCTCAAGTTCCTTCCCTACACCCAAATATACATCTTTTCGTTGAAAATGCAAGGCACTTTAACCTTTCTAGCCTTTGTAAAGACATCTTGACACCTTTTCTTTTCCATACTTCATTCTATCTCCTCACTCTACAGAAATTTCTACAGAGATTCTCCCTATTCTCATTCTCTTAGTTTTTTTTTAAAAAAAATTATTTTCTGTAGGGGTGCCATGTGGTAAATAACATGAATGAAATATCTCCTTGAAACTAGCTCTTACAACAAAAAAAGTTATATCATTAACGCAAACTCTTCTGACAATGAGGTTCTACTAATGAATTAAGCTCTTCCATTATGAAGCAAGTACATTTCTCTAAGAAGCATTCATCTTTCTGAGAAACATGCATCTTTCAATTTCTAGAGTTAACTTACAATCAACATTCGATCTCTATTGGAGCAAGTTCAGTTAGAGAAAGTCAATCACTACAAAAGCAAGACAATTTTCATCAAATCATCTCAATCTAAAGAAACCTCTTCAAACCAGGATCTGGAGTTAAGATTAGAGTGAATTGAATACTAAAAGAATCAATTATGAGTTTTGAAGTCCATTTAGCAAATTTTTTTGAGTTTTGAACGCCAAATGGAAGATATCAAGGACTATCTCTTTATATCCATACCATGTGAGATACAAAAAGACATTGTTATTACATCAGTAAATATTCACAATTTCATTGGAAGGCAAGCATTGAAACATTCATCACTTTGTGAACAAAAATGCAAATTTATAACAAGTTTTTAAAATTTTAAAATCTTTTAAAATATTTCTAATATATCCAAAATAACGTTTTTTTTTTTTTTGGGTACTTAAGAATATAAATAAATAAATAATTCTTTTTTAAAAAATAACAGAAATGAAAATTTAAATTATGGTAAAAAAGATACAATAGATAGATCTACAAACTCCATAGTACAACTTTTATACGAAATAATTAAAGAGATGAATGGTAAAATTAGAACAACCAAGGTAATACAATATCATGGTAAAATTAGAACAACCAAGTTAATACAATATCTAACCATTTTCCACACAAATCTTCAAAACGGAATTGAATTTAATTTCACCCATTTTATAGACATTTGGGATTCAAAAAATTTATTTGTATTGCTCCATATATACCGTCCGAATTGAACAAATATTAGTAATGAAGATAGTTAAAATTCATGGACAACAGAAAAAAGAAAAAAAAAAATGGTATCACCACTGTTGTTAAGCCTCCTTCAGGCTTGCTTATGCTTCACAGAAGACTTGAACAGCAAACGGAAGACCCAAGCAGCCAAAAAAGCACCAATGAAAGGATAGATCCAGTACACATAAAACAATTCCCAAGAATTATGCCAATTTTTCACATATGCCCATCCATAAGCATTGGCTGGGTTCATCGACGGCCCTGTATACTTTCCGCCGGCAATAATCAATCCCATGGTGACCACCGCCCGCAACCACACCTTCAACACCAATTTCTTGGGTCCTTTAACCCTAATGAGAAGCAAAGCAAGACAAAACACAAAACTCAAAACCCCTTCTGCAATTGCCCCGGTATGCACATCCACCTTCAATGAAGGACCACCCTTCAGCATATACTTGTATTTTACTGGCATCGCTTCAAAGATGGCCTTGGCGCCACCTACTGCTGCCGCCGCCTGAACTGGGAATCGAACGCTCATGGACATGATAGTCGCGTCTGGTTTGACTCCGGCAAAGTATAGTGATACAGTTGTGATGGGATTGAGACTGGCGCCACCTAATGCACGACCTATCAACCCGAAAATAAGCAGAAAAATGGTGGCTATATGTACAGTGATGAAGTGAGCTGCTAGTGATTTGGGTTCAACGCCCATTTTTGATGCGGTGATGGAGGTAAAAACACCAAGAAATGGCATGCTAAATACTGACACAGATGTCAGGATTGCATCTCCTATTGCTGCTTTGATCAAACCCATTTCCTTTCAGACAACAAGAGCCAGACTGGTATATATTTTCGACTACAATTATAAGGCTATTTCTGGGTCCGATTGGTGCGGTCCAGAGCTAAAAGAAAAACATGAAAAGCAAGTCATAAAGATGCGGCTAGATAAAAGTAAGACAAATATTCAAGGATTCGCTCCTATATTTTCATTTTTTTCTAGTTTTACACCTTTCACTTTTATTTTTATAAATTATCTCCATATATTTTCATTTTTATTAAATTTTATTTGCATTTTTATTTGTTATCTCTTTATAGTTTTATTTTGTTAATATTCTCCCCTCATTAATAGAGCATGAAAATAAAAGTACAAGAAGATATTAATAAAAATAAAAATATAAGGAGATAATTTGTACAAATAAAAATGTAAGGGACAAAACTTAATAAAAATAAAAGTGCAGGAAGATGATTTATAAAAATGAAAATGCAAGTAGGCAAAACTAAAAAAAATTAAAAGTACATAGGGCAAATATGCGTTTTTTCAAAATTAAATGAGTGTTTTTCCAAAATTAAATGATAAGGTGCTACCAGAACTATATTTGTTTTGTTTGTTTTTTAAAAAAATTATAGAATATTTTTATTTTTTATATTTGATGATGAAATTTTAAATTTATATTTTTTTTGTATAATTGTATAATAATATTTAAAGTGACCAAACATGGATTAAGTTGATACTATTACTATTAGGATCATATTTGGTATTTTATGCATTATTATGTGATTATAGATATAGAAACTGATATAATCCAAATACATAAAATGAAGAGAATAGGCCTTAGAAAATCTAAAATTTTGCATGAATTTACAATTATAATAAAAATATTTAAACTTCAAAATCATATCTCAATTTTAAAGTTTGGTTACAATTATAATCAAATTTTAAATGAAATAAGAGAGGAGTATGTCATATCATATGTGGCATTTGACTTAATAATAAAAAAAATATTTTAATTTGTTGATGCAATAGTCCACCTAAAGTTTACTAACACTTAACTATTTTTAGTTTGCTCAATTAACTTGAGTTTATTTAACAAAACTAAAACTATAATTAATTAAAATTAACATTCTCTTTCTTTTTCAAAATTTTTATTCACTTTCTTTTATTTTCTTAGTAATTAAATGAAAGTGCTGAACTAGGTTGGTCAAACTTAGGTCAAAGTTCTCATTGGATCTTGACAATGTAAATTGAAAAATTTTAATATCTATTTTAAGTGTTGATTTTGCAAAAATTAAGTTAGAAATTCATTGAAAGTTGAATAGAAGTGAAAATCTCCAAATCTCAAAGTTGTCTTCAAAATTATGACCACTTTAAAGAGATTATAACCACTACATTATGAAAATAAAGAACCAAAGATTTTAATTTGTTTTGCGGTGGCAGTCATGGTGGGTTTCATAATTGCGACTTTCAAAAGCTTTAGAAAGTCTTCTAATAGTCACCCAAGAAGCCAACTAATGCATGTCATATGTCTAAGAGAACATTGGAAGTTTTGAAGTTCGCGACCGCCAATATTGGTAGTGACTATGACATACCTTTAAGATGAAACATGATCTTCTAGTTTGATTTGCGGTAAAAGCAGTGGTCTCCTATTGCAGTGTTATTTTAGTAGCGACTGTTCGGTTTTATAGAGCAAGCACATCGAAAAACAAAAATTTTAATGTATAAAACCCACCAAAGATCCTTACGATTTGGTCAAATCAAGAAGAGGGGTGTGAAAAATCTTATGAATTCAAACAAGAGAGGCAAGATTGATGGATGGCAGAGAGGAGATTTACACCGATAACACCCAACCTCGAGCTTGGAGTACAAATTGTCGAATTTAGAGGCTACCAATATGATGAACATCCTCTACAGTATTCATATGAACAAGCTCTCCAAAAACGATTAGTGTACTAACACTAAGATTTATTTTCTCTCTTTAAAGCGTTTTTTGAAAATAACGTAAATGTTCTCACACAATATCAGAAAACCTAAACGTACATGTATATCTTAATCGTTAAGATATTTATATCAACTCAGTATCTTAAAATATACAGATAAGATAGTATTCTATTTTTGTTTTAATTTTTAAAATGAAAAGGATAAATATATATATATATAATCACTTTTGAGTCTGTTTTAAGTGTGCAACCATATAGATTCATATAATGTTGGTAATGGCCCAAAACCTATTTCTGGCCCACAAGTCATAAGTGACATCTAGTAAGATGTTATAACTACCCAAATTATGTGAAAATCAATAATCTTACCTAATCTATTTTACAAATAGTATTACAATCCTTTTGTCATATTATATCTCAAGTAAACACAAGACATGAATCATGATATCCTTATATATTTCAATTATTTCTCGATCTCCAAGTAGACTACTGTAAAATGACATTGATAATCTTTATAAATTCATTTTCGTATGACCATGTAATCTCTTCAATCTAACTTATCGAGGGAGCTCAGAGATATATTTCTCATAAATATATGAGGTACAAATTTCTTCTCAATCGCTCATATTCCTCTATATGATTTACTAAATATCTAATATCAATATGTATTATTATTTTGTAAAAGATAATATTAAACTGTATAAAAATATGAAGTTCATTATATTGGAATCCATAGTAATTTTCAAATCAGAGGATTAAGTTAATATTATTGCACGAGAATCACTTATGATTGTTAATCCATGTAGTGTTCTCATAGCTAGTTAGTCCAACTTAAACATGTATCTATGTGTTTGATTTATTATATCATATTTATGACTAGTAAAACATAGTCAACAATTAAAATACATATTAGTCTTCACTCATTATTATCCCAATAATAATGACCAGCTAGGGATAATTTATAATAGAATTCTTTACACCTAAAGATTTTATTATCAAGTCAAATACTTGATGACATTAAGTAAAATTAACTATTTATGAAATTTATCATTTAATCATAAACAAAAGAGATATTTAATAAAAATGCTACCATGACATTATTAAAAAAATATCTATCACAAGCATTGGCTTAAGGAACATAACTAACAGCAACCACGACTAAGAAGTTTCAACTACGACATTTGTAATTTGTTAAAAGGATCCAACGACTAGTTTCTTAAAGGACCAATGTTTAAGTGATAGGTATTAGTAGCCATTAGACACATTTGAAGATCACGATCAAGAAAAGACAAAATTCAAAGCAAAATGTCAATTGCCACCGTAACTCCCCTATTTGCACTGTGACTTGACTCTGACAAGCATTTAATGTAAGATTTTCTAATCTAACTTTAGAGATTTGTATATAGTTTTGTTTGTAATGCCTCTTTAGTGGTTGGAACTTATAAATACCCAACCAAATGACTTTGAATACAAGAGGATAACGATTTATTATGTCCAAACTCTTGCACTTTTAATTCTTAAAGCTTAAACTCTTAAATTCTTTATACTTAGGTAGTTGAAGATTTGGTGTGAGCTATAAACACTTTGGGTTTGGGTTTTAGAGTGAACCTAATTAGAAAAAACTCTCGTGTAAGGTTATGTGTGAGCCTTAAACATAATTATAATTGGGGTTTGGTGTGAGTCTAAATACTAATCTTAGTGTGAGCTTATAAAACGCCTTTAAGAGTTAGTGAAATACCTAATTGAGGAGTCGCATAGTGGACGTAGGGTTTGTTAACACTCAAACCATTATAAATTGCTTATGTTGATTATTTTTCTCTTTTTTCTTAAACTTTAATTTGTTTGGACTCCCTTTAAAAATTTTAAAATTTTCACCAATTCAACCCCATTCTTTGTGTAGAAGGGGCAATAAGCAGTATCAGAGCACAAGCTTTAAAGGTTGTCTTAATTACTTAAGTAAAGATTATGGCACAAAAAAAATCCACACTCACCTCAAGCAGTTATTTGATGGATCTCATTATGCACATTGGAAGAATAAAATGAAGATTTATCTTGATAGTGTTGTGGTGAACCTTTGGGATGTATTAGAAAAGGAGTAAAAGCCACCCACTAAAGTAGTGGATGGAAGTGAAAAATTACTCCTAAGAGAAGAATGGGCTAACACTCATAGAAAGGCAAATGGGAAGAACAAAATGGCAATGACAATCATCTTGAGCTCACTCTCAAGAGGGGACTGTAGAAGAGCTTAACATTGTTATATCGCTCATGGAATATGGAAGGCCTTGGAGAACTACCATGAAGATGTAATACAAGGCAATTAAAGTAGATTGAGCATGTATGTGACAGAGTATGAACTCTTCCTGATGAAGGAAAATGAAAGTATCACTAATATGACGAATAGGCTACTTGCCATTATTAACAACATGAAGAAGTGTAGGAGAACTCTCACCAATCATAAGGTAAACACCAAAATTATTAAAATGCTTCCTTTGAAAAAGTTTAGGGCTATGGTGTGTGGTATTGTAGAGTCCAATGAAGACATTGGTAAAGTTCCAACCATTGTTTTTAAGAAGTATAGGAAAACCTCAAGAAGACATCATCCAACTTCAACGAGAAAATGAATAATGTGACTTGCTTTAAATATGGGATGCAAGGCCATATCAAATCCAATTATCCCAAGCTTAAAAAGAAAAAGAAGCAGGATAAAGAGAAGAAAAAAGGCTTCAAGGAAAGTTAGGATGATGACTCAAGTGAATAAGAAGAAGAAGATAAGGTTGCAAACTTTTGCTTTATGACTCAAGATGACTCTTCTAATGAGATAAGTACTTCTTTTCAACCTTGTAATGACATTGATTCTTATGAGGATAAGGATGATGAGCTACTTCAAGCCATATCCTTGAGATGTGAAAAATATAAATCCAAAATAAAGGTTTACAAGAAAATTATTCTAAACCTAAGGATGATTTTAAAAGTTTAAATGATCTTGTTTATAGCCTGAGAAGCTTTAATGGGGAACTTAAGAAATCTTTAGAATAACTTTCAAAATTGCATGCTCATTTGATTTTTTGAGAAAAAACTTGATTCTTTAAAAAAAAAAGGTTATTGAGTTAAGAAATTTCATCTCAATGTTTCATAAAGGGAAGGAAGCTTTAGATACACTTATTGTATTTCAAAGACAATCCCATGGTCTTGGCTTTAATGGAATTTCCACATCCATATCTTCTCCTCCTACTTTCATTAGAGATTCACCCCTCAAACTTCTAGTATAAAGGTGGTTGGAAAAAAAAGTGCTCCAAGTATTAAGCCTTTTATGCTTAAGAGTAAGGGTAAGGCACCTCAAAGTTCAAAGGCTAAGACTTAAATAGCTAACCATGCTTTTATGTATCAAAAGAGGCATACATAAAGACACACACCTCATACTTCTCACCACATATGTTCTTGCATGCATACACATAGCCATGGGATGAGAAGGCCGCCTATACTACTAAAATTACTCATAGGAGAAAGACTAATAAGTCTAAACTCTAATTCCATTGCATAGGATATAGACATATTTATGTGTTTTGCTATATTAGGAAGGCTCACCCCAAACTAGAGGTTCCTTCTAAGCCTAACTCCTTAGGACTCAAGTATGTTTGGGTACCTAAACAAAGGTGAATTTGATTTGTTTTGTAAGTATGCTTGAAAACTACTAATGAGGAAGACAATGATTGGAATATGGATAATGAATGTATAGAGCATATGATTATAAACAAAAAGTTATTCACTTCCATTAAAGAAAAAGTTTGTGGTAATATAACATTTGAAAACATGTCAAGGGTAAGGTAATTGGCATTGGTGTGATTGGTAATAAAGGTTGTCTTCTTATTGATAATGTCCTTTTAGTTGATGGTTTAAAACACAATTTATTAAGTGTAAGTCAATTATGTGATAAGGGTAACAAAGTTACCTTTAATTCTAAAGAATGCTTTATCACCGCCTTGATAGATGAGAATGTAGTTTTCAAAGGTAAAAGGCAAGGTAACACATACATAATTAACTTAGACAACTTAACTAACCAATCTTTCACTACAAAAAAAATACAAATTTAGAGATCACATTTATCTACCACATGAATGTGGTTACTATTGAGCTAACACTTGACGACCAATCTACTACCATTTAGAGTCAAGTTGAAAGAAAACAAAATTAGCTACTATTTTGTGATCAAATAGCGACTACAAATTGCCAAAATATAGCAATCACATATAGTGGTCTCTAAGTGGTTGTTTAATATAGAGGAAAACTAAAGCAAGTGATTAAGTGGTAGCTAAATTAGCAAACACTAAGAGGTGGTCGCTATCTTTGGCGCTACAAAGTGGTGCCAAATAATATATATGGTCGCTAAATGTGATGAAATTTATCATAGAGCACATAACTATATGGTTGCTATTTCATTACTAAATAGTGACCATATAGCTTATGGTCACTATTTAGTTGTGAGTGTATTACTAAATAGTGAAAATTTATAATATTTAGCGATCACATAGCTATGTGATCATTATTTAGTAATCATTATTTAGTAATGAATGTATTACTTAATAGTGAAAATTTATCATATTGAGTGACCATATAGGTATGTGGTTGCTATTTCATTACTGAATAACAACCATATAACTTATGGTCGCTATTTAGTAATGAATGTATTACAAAATAGCGACCATATAGCTATATGGTCATTATTTAGAAATGAAATTCATTACTAAATAGGGACCACATAGGTATATGGTCGCTAAGTGTAATACTTTATTTCAAATCCTCAATTCCCAATTCCCCAAATCAAAACCCCATTTCACATTCGAAAAAGCCATCTTTTTTATTGAATGAAGTTTAAATCCCTAATTCGAATCCCCTCTCATATTCCAATCCCCATCTCATATCCTAATTCTCCATCTCGTACTTGATATTTGACTCCATAATTCGAATCCACAATCATAAATCCCCAAATCTTTAAACCCTAACATTCCCTGTTATTTTGAGGTTTCTAAAAACTGAACATTCTTCATTGCATCTCCATTTTTACAAATCGAGATCACATTCGTTGCTTCTCTACAAATCTAGATTGGAAGAGAAATAGTTATTTCGACTATGAGGCAACACTTCTAAAAAAGAAAGTATCGTCGAAGTGCTCAACCTCCGTACTCAAAATAAGCTTGTCCTCTCCTTTAAGCATCGCTGCAAAGAAAACATCGAGGCCCAACTTAAGTACCCTGACTAGCTGATGGCTTTGCTAATTCTGAGATGCAACTCCACTAGGTGCGTATTACTTGTCCATATCTATAGTTTCATTCGTTTAGTGCGTGGAATTAATGGGAAGTAATAAATTTTTTTTATTCATTGTTCTTTTTTTTTTTCATTACAGTTGATACGTTCCATTAAATTTTGTAAACATGTTCGTATATCTTTCATTTATAGTATCAAAATGGCTAAATTTTTATGAAATTCTACTTCTTTTTATAATTAATCCCAACTGCATTGATTTGGTCTTCATAGGATTTGCTCCTAGAAAATATGGAAGGCCAGAATTGTTACTTTGAATGGTAATTAGATTATTGTTGATGAATAAAAGGACTTTTAAGATGATTTATATTTTATATGTAATCTCTCTAAGACAGATTGAGGAATGGAATTAAATTTTGAGGAAGTAGACAAAAAATTATTGTATAACATACTATTCTCTTTTACAGAAGTTATTGATTAATGTTCTTTTGCAATTTTACAGTTGTGATTAGTATAATTCTAAGCTGGAAGGCTTAGGAGTTGGAACATTTGCAAGGATAATTGCCATGTTTGTAACTTATCCCATGGACATGGTATGTAGTAAGCTAATTGTATAGTTATTGTCTTTCATACTCCATTTGCTTGCAGAAATGTTCTTAGATAAAAAAATTTATTGGATTTTTATGTTTGAAGTTAGTATTTTGATATAAAATATTTCAAATTTTTTAGAAGTCTGGAAACCTTGAACATTGATTAGTAGACTGGAATTCTATACACTATGTAATTCCATTTTTAATTAATATTATTTTCAAAATTTATAGCCTCATAATGGTCAGTAGTTTATCAAAGTGCTTTTGTTGGACTTTTGTATTCTAAGTTGCACACATGTATTTTTTTTTTTCCATTTTTTTTCTTATGGTGCAGACTCACCTTATCAATATAGTTCATGTCTTATTGGTTATGTCTCCTACTTGTTGCTTTCTAAACCTACTAAGGGTGTTGTTTCTAAACCTACTAAGGGTGTTGAAAAAACCTTCTCTCTTCTCTCCCTTCTTAGCAAAATCTTTCCAGTAGTAAAAATTTGAACTCTAATTTCTAATTATATAGCCACCAATAATACCTTTACGTCTGCAATTTTTGAGAACGCTAACATTATCCAACGGGTACATTATGGTGTAAGTATAATGAGGTTATTTTGTGTGATATGATTCACCATTCTACAAAGCTACATGAACTAATACATTCATGCTTATATGATCATGCTTGATTTGTTAATGTAATTTTTTTTAACAAATATTTATATTTAAGGAGTTCTTGAAGCAATTAGAATTAGTTGTGTTGGATATCCTATAAGACAAACATTCTATGAGTTTCCTCTCCCTTTGGGTGTTCTTGCTCCTGAAGTTTTGGAAGGAATGTAAGTCATACTTCAAAGAGCACAAAAGTTTTCAACTTGTTTTCTATTTTAGTCATAATTCAAATATGAATGTTGTTAAGTGTTGTTTATTCGCTAGCTAATTGCAGTTTTAAAAGGCAATGCATACACCAATACTTGAAGTTTTCTTTTTTGATGTATTATGCACCCTGTTTATGGTTTGTATCGTAGTGTATTCTTAGCTTGATTATTTTAGAGTAACCTATACATAATTACGTATAGTAGTCTTCTATTAGTTTGTTTTGTAATGTCTGAGATTTTAGTAAAATCATTAGTTCCTGAATGGTTGTTGTGTGTAACTTTTTGTTAACTGGTATAAATATTTTTTAGCAAGACCTTTGAGAGATTGCTCTACTTTTTATTAAGTGGTCTAAAGTCACACATTTATTTTTTATTTAGTGAAGTAATTTTACTTTTCTTGAAAAATAATGAGGTGTAGATATTATAAGGAGTCTTACAATAGGTTTCCGAGAACTTATTATATTAGATAAAGGAATACATGCTTTTGCTTTCATTTTTATGATGTGTTAAAATAGAAGTTAACCTATGTGTTCATTTACAATAGGTTAATTTTGGTTGTTTATTGCCATCCATTAAAAATAAAGTTTGAAGTAATCTAGATAAGTATTTGTTTAGCTCTATCGATTCTCTTGTTTGTGCATAGGGTAAGCAATGCTTGGGGATACAACTAGATGGTACATCTTCATGATCTCAAATTTTTTAGTTTTTTGTGTTGTTATACTGTCTAAAAATGCATTTCTGAAATTCAAAATATTATTGCTAAATAGACATTGTTTGACAGTGTAATAAGACAAATTACTTTTAGTGCACCTTAAATATTGTGCATAAGACTTGAATCTAACCATTTCGGAGGATTTTGGTCTAGTATGTAGACAGTGAGTATTATGGTTAAAAGGGCTTCAAATGAAGAAAAGGAGGTTAGGTTGGAATGAGGAATGATTTTATATTACGAAGCCTATTGTTTTAGGTTTTGCATTACTTATAATGATATTCTAAAGCTGACCTTTATATATTTATTTTTGAAATTCCTTGGAATCTATTTCTTTTTTGATGTGGCAGAAAAATCACAGTTGAAAGGTGGCGTATTACCAAGCTTGATCAGATATTACTAAATGTAAACAACATTGCTATTGTAAGTAAACCATATCAATGTTTTTTTTTTCTTGTTTTTTTTGTCTCATCTTAAGCTCTCCAAGATGTGAAATCATATCTTATGAATAAACAATTATTACATACTTATGAATTTTTTATACCTTGTCTATTCTATTTGTAGCTTGCATTTTTTATTTTTTCTTAGTTCTCATTATATAAGTATGCATGAGATCTCGTTATATAATTGCCTCCTCGAAGCTAAGTTTGATGGGTTTAAATAGGATACTGAAGCTTTTTGGTTTCACTATATTTAATTGCCTTGACAAAGTGTTTTTTTTTTCTTTTTATGGTTTATATCTTCTAAGTTATGTTCTTTCACTACAGGGATGCATGAGACATAGCTGCTAAAATTTGCCTCTCTCAGCTTCCATCTTTAGTTGAAGATCCTAATGCTGAGTTCTAGGTATGTAATAGATTTTAATATAATTATATGAGAATCTGGATTCTTAGACAATGATAATTCTAACCCCTTATCTAGTATCTATTTATAATATATGTTTAATACATTCTGTTTTATTTCAGGCAAGTCCTTTTTTCATTGAATAGCTTATGGCTTTTGAGATTAGGTTAGATCATGGATAAGAAGAAAAGAAGCCATTGCAGCAATTGCCAATTTTTCTTTAGATATGTTATATTACAAAAATCTTAATATTATAAAAATCTGAGTATTAGTGAAATAAATTTAATAGCTCATTTGGCAATGTGTTGGTAAAAGTCTTATTCTGCATGCGAAGTTATTGGGATATATTATATGATGACTTGCAACGTCAATATAGAAATAAACAATATTGTCCAAATAGAAATGGTTACAATCTCTGTCCTAAATTTCTCTTTCTCTCTCTCTCTCTCTCTGTCTCTCTCTAATTTATCTATCTATCTCTTTTTCATTCAGTTAAGATATCTTAGTTACTTGGCGAAAAGATTTTTGGTTCATATCTAAAAGGCAAAAGCTACCTGAAGAAATATGATATAATGGGAGACCACAGGTCTTTAGGCTTCTTGATAGGTTTGCTATTTACTTTTGTTGCTTTGATTTTGTCGTTCGTTGAAGCTATCATTTGGGTTCTTAGGTCAGTCTTCTCTTCTTTTATTTTTAATTCTATTTTCTTTTCTTTTAATTTCATACATATATGAATGAATATATCTATAAAAAACCAATAAAGGCTACAATTTTTCTGTTTTAGTGAAGGATATTATATAATGTCTACACAACAAATTAATTTAGATTATTCAACTAATTAATAGAACTAGTATTTGGACATGTAATGATTAATTAATTTTTTTGTTGAATTATTTCAATATGTTCAATTTGTTGATTAAGTCCTATAAAATATTTTATGACAAGAGTTTACTGAATTGCATCTGCCCTTGTTGCATATGTTATGCAGGACTTGCAAATCCTGTAAAAGTTATTCGGTGGTTTATTGATCACATTCCTTGTTGATATGTTATGCATGTACACTGTACTTTAATGCTTAATGAATTATCAACACAAATGCAAGTGGAGAGATTTCTATTTTTTAAGATATTTTTAAACTCTAGATGTTGGATGTAATTATATATTATTATTTCTATCTAATAGAGTAATTTGATTATTTACTAATCTTAATTTTTATATTTAATTTCAATATCTAATTTTTAAAATAAAAAATTAATTATATAAATAATACCATTAAATGCAAACACAATATTTATATTTTACAAAATATTATATAAATAATTTTAAAAATATAAATAAAAAATATATAGAATAAAAAGATCACTTAGAGACCACATAATGTCGTCTCTATATAGCTACCACGTTATGTGGTCTCTATTTGGTCTCTAAAAGGACCTAATGGTCTCTTATAATTAGCATTTAGTGATCACGAGGAGAAGATTTAGCGACAACATAATGTGATCTCTATTATTAGAGATCACATTTTGTGGTCGTTAATGTGGTCTCTATTTTAGAGACCACATACAAAATGTGGTCACTAACTCCATAATGCCATTATTTTAGTGACCACAAGAAATGGTCACTAACCAGGGCAACTATCACTTAAAGACCACTTTTTATGGTTGCTAAAGCATGTTTTTTATAGTGTTTTAAGTGTTTTGTGTTAATTAGCAATGAAACATGGATTTAGCATAGAAGACTTGGATATGCAAGCATGAAGCTTCTTTGAAATCTATTCAAAAAGGAGTTTATGGAAGGTCTTCCTAAGCTAAAGTTCACTAAAGACAAGATATGTGGACCTTGTCAAATGGGAAAGCAACACCAAGTATGCTATAAGGCAAAAAAAAAAAAGTTATAAATACATCTAGACCTCTTTAACTTATTCATATGGACTTTGTTAGACCAATAAGAAATGCTAGTCTTAGTGGTAAACATTATACATTTGTCTTAGTTGATGACTACTCTAGGTTCACTTAGACTAGTTTCTTAGCTCATAAGAGTGATGTTTTAATGCTTTCAAAAGTTTTACAAAAAAAGTTCAAAATGAAAAAAGGTTACTTCATTTCTTTTATTAGATGTGACCATGGAAAAGAATTTCAAAATGAACTTTTTGAAAAATATTATTTAGAGAATGGGATTTCACACAAACATTTGGCTCTTAAAGCACCACAACAAAATGGTGTTGTAGAGAAACAAAATAGAACATTGATTGAGATGGCTAGAACTATGTTCAATGAGTATTTTTTTCAAAACTGCTTTTAGGTCGAAGCCATTAACACCTCTTATTACATTGCAAATAGAGTTTTTAAAAGACTCATTCTAACAAAACTTCTTATGGGCTATGAAATGGAAGAAAGCCCAAGCTTTCATAACTTAAATGTTTAGATGTAAAGGTTACATTTTGAATACAAAGAACAACCTTGGAAATTTTGCCTCTAAAACTAATAAGGGTATATATTTAAGCTATTCCAATACTAGTAAGGCTTAGAGAGTCCTTAACAAAAAGTCTATGGTGGTTAAAGAGTTAATGAATATTATTTTTGATGAGTCTAGTAAGGTTGATATTGGGAAAGGTGTTATGAATCCTAAGGCAAGAATATATGGAGAACATGTAACCCAAGGCATTAAACTCACTCGTTTACTTTGAATGATGTGTTTTGAATGATAACAAACTATAACAAAACCAAAAAAAGTTCTTATGTTTTGTACTTTAGTATTTATTTGATGTTTTAAACATACCTGACGAACGGTAAAAGGACCAAGAAAAGTTCTAATGTTTTGTACTTTAGCATTTGTTTGATGTTTTGAATATACCTGACAAACGATAAAAGGGAAGATTGTTTTGAATGCTAGGGGTAGAAGTGAGCCTAAGACCTGACAAACATAAAAGGGCCAGAACAAGTTCAATGGGAGTTGTGCGAGTTCAACGGGCATTGAACATCTTCCAATGGGTGTGATTGGATGCTACTCTTTTGCCAAAGTCTTTTAGACCTTCCAATGAGTGTTGTCCTTTTGCAAAGGGCGTTGGAGATATGCTCCAAGTTGAGTTGTGTTGGACTTCACCATGGGCATTGATCTGAGCTAGCAACAGACATTATAGATTTGCAACTTGCATTGAAAAAGTGTCTAAGCCTGAGCTAAAGCTTTTGAAACCTAAAACAGGCATTGGCCATTCTCAACAGGCATTAAAGGAGTTTTCAACAAGTATTGCGAATTGCTTAATAGGCATGGAAAGTAACTGTGCAAAGTTTGAAAAATAGAGCACAAAGTTCAAGCTTTAAGAAATTAACAACAAATATTATTCTTTCTCCAACATGCATTGTAGTCAAAGCCAACGGGTGTTGAAATACATTCAACAGATATTGAAAGTAATTGTTACAAGTTCAATAGGTGTTGTTGAAGAACAATGAGTGTTGTCATCTTTTATGACTAGTTTTGTAGAAAAGATGTCAGACACAACATCAACTGTTCCAACAACTAGTTTTAGAGATTGGGTATATAAAGAACATTTTTATAGTTTAAAGAAGCTAGAGAAAAAGGCTAGAAATCATTATGAACATCTTTGTAACTCTTTATGTAAACCTTTTTAGGTGTTGCTTTGTATTTAGGTACAGTGAGTTTATTTTTATTACTCTTTTTGAGAGTAGGTTTTTCTTAAGTACTAATTGTGTATTAACTACATATTTGAGAGGCATAGACATTGCTTAGATCTTTCCTTACTAGTGGTTGTAAATGTTGGTATTGTGCCTAAAAAAATACCAAGGGGTAGTTTCTTCCAGAGCCTATAAAATGAAAGGTTATTCTTAAGCTTGAAAAAGGAAGGTTCTTCTTTAGCCTAGAAAAGAGAAGATTTTATTCTTAAGCCTGAAAAGAATAGATAGGCCTAAGTGAAAGCTTAGGGATTAGAGTAGACACGTTGTCGAATCATTATAAAAATCTATGTGTTTGATTTGTGTGTTTACTTTTATTGTGGTTGTGTTTTTTTTTTTTTATTAAAATCGAATTCACCTCCTCTTTTGGGTTGCCTCATCGCCACTCAGTCCAACATTTAGTATCAAAGCCTAACCACTTTTGAAACTTAAGTGCAAGAGGGACGCGATCATAATAGCCTAAAATAATCATAGACCAAAAGGACAATCAGTGGTGAGACCTCACTTCTTTAATGCAACAAACTACTAGTATTGGAAGAGTAGGATGTATTACTTTCTTATGTTTGAATCCATTGAGTTATGGAGAATTATGGAGAAAGGTCCATACACTCTAATTAAAACACTTATTAATAGGACTCAAATAGAAAAGAACATTGATCAGATGTTTGAGAAAGAAAAAAGACAAGTTGCTAACAATGACAAAGTCATTCACATCTTCTTTTATGCCTTAAGTAGAAGTGAGTACAACAAGGTAAGTATGAAGTCAATTGCCAAGGAAATTTAGAAGGCCTTAGAGATCACAAATGAGGGAATAAATTAAGTCAAAGAAAACAAGGTGGATATCTCATTTGTCAGTATAAAACCTTCTTTAAGAAGCTTGATGAAATAATTTTAAGAATATATTATCGGTTCATTGAGATTGTTAAAAAAATGAAGGCTCTTAGGAAGTGGCTTAGCAATGAGGAACTTGTAAAGAAAGTTTTGAGGTGTCTACCTAAAGAGTGGCTTAGTAAGGTCACCTCTCTCAATGACTCAAAGGACTTAAAGACTATGCCACATGATGAGTTGTTAGGAAATCTCATTGACTATGAGATGAACCTTAATAGAGAAGCTCTACCCACATCTGAGGATACAAACAAGAAGAAGATTAGAATAGCTCTCAAAGCTACCTCCATATATCTTATCTCAAATGATGATGAAGAGCATATAGAGTTTTAACAAATAAATTCAAAAGAATATTGAAGAAGGGTGAAGGCAAGCCTAAGTAAATTGAATGCTATAGATATGGAAGGTTTGGCCATATGAAGGCAAATTACCTAAAAGCCAAAGCCGGGAAGAAGGACAAGAACAAGAAGAAAGTCTATAAAGCCACTTAGGGTAACTCTAATGCATTTGAACCAAGTGAGGATGAAAAAGAACCAAAGATGGGAAGAAAAGAGAGAACAAATCTTTGTCTTATGGCTTTAGAGGAAAGCTCCTCAAAATATGTATGTCTTGATAGTAATTTAGATAAGGATGATTAAGAGTTAGAAGACATGTTCACTGTTAAAAAACTTTTTGAGGCCTTAAAATCCACCAACAATGATCTTGATAAAAGTTTTGAAAGAAACAAAATCTTTAAAACTGAATTGGTGAAGAAAAGTTTTGAGCTTTTACAAAAAAAATGAGGTTTTAAATCAAGGAAAGAAATTTTATGAAATGTTGTCTTCTCAAAATGATAGTCTCAAGAAAGAGATTTCAACTTTGAAGAATTCATTTGCCTCTTTTACAAAAGAAAAAGAGAAACTTGATCTTATTTTAGGCTCTCAAATGACTTCAAGAGATAGGCATGGCTTAGGCTTTGATCATTTTAAACCTTCCACCTTGTGAAAGCTTCTAACAAAGCTAGAACTCCCTCACCTTTATCTAAATCACATGTGCATGATCATAACTGCTCTCACTCATGCTCTCACAGACCAAAGGCAAATCATGCCTTCTTTTATGGCACTAAGCATGTCAAAAATGCAAAGGTTTCTTCACAATTTAAGCATTAATTTTTTAGAAAGCCACATCACCCATGCTCTACACAAGAGCTACATAAAGCATTCATTGAAAATGCTTTTATTATGCAAATTGTGGCCATAAAGTATACTTTGTTATGCTAGGTTGAGAGGCGAGCATGTTTATACTGATAACCCCCATAAACCCAAGAGAACATGGGTACCAAAGAAAGTTTAATTTTACAGGTTTGGAAACTCCTCACCCTCTGCTCAAAATAGTGAATCAAATGGTGATTGGAGCTGTAGAATTTGAAGAGGAGCTGAAGTTTTTGAAAAAGACTTGTATTTTTGGAAAAACACAACAATTGGTATCATTAATTGTAATGTATCTCTATCACTCTTTTTGTTTTTATTCAACATACTTTTGTTGAGGGGGAGTTTGCTTTATGAACCAAATTTGGTATCAATTTGATGTTTTAGTTTAGGAATCTCTAACAATTATCCTTCCTCTCTTGCTTTCCCTAATTTGTGAAGAGAACATATAACGTCAAGTTATGTCAATTGAATTTGTGTTTGAATATCTTGGGTAATTTGTTAGAAGGAATCATAAAGATAGGGAGAGTTTTCCTTTGTTGTTTGTTTTATATTTTTGGAACCATTTTGTTTACTTTGCCTTTAAGGTAGGTGGTCAAGATTTTAAAAAGAGAATGTTTGTATATTTGAAAAGGAGAGAACATTTTTTTAAAAAAATGGAAAATTTTTATATATCTTTTTGTCATGATGACAAAAAGGGGGGAGAAGTTTTGGATGCTTTGATTTGATTATTTGATTGTTTTGTTTGGTATCACTTATGTGCATAGCCCAACAGTTGGTATCTTTTATATGTTTGACATCCAACATTTAGTATCCTACGTGGTACAACATTTGGTATCTTATGTGGTACAACATTTGGTATCTTATACGGTACAACATTTGGTATCTTATATGGCTTGTTAAGTAGCATACTTGGTATCAAGCCTTGTATGTAATAATTAGTACCAAACCTTATATGGATATTGTGATAATATGTATTTTGGTTGGTATCTTATTTATAATATTGTGTTTTAATATTTGGTATCCTTTATGTGTTTGAGTTTTGAATTTTTTGTATAAAAAAAACTTAGTTTTGTCATCATTCAAAAAGGGGGAGATTGTTGTGAATGTTAAAGGAAGAATGTTTGGAGAACATGTAACATAAGGCATTAGACTCACTCCTTCACTTTGAATGATGTGTTTTGAATGATAACAAAATTACGGTTTTAATGATAACAAACTATAACAAATCTAATAGAAGTTATAATGTTTTGTACTTTAGTGTTTGTTTGATATTTTAATAGACCCAATGAATGGTAAAAGGACCAAAAGAAGTTCTAATGTTTTGTACTTTAGTGTTTGCTTGATGTTTTGAATAGACCTAATGAACAGTAAAAAGGGAGATTATTTTGAATGCTAAGGGGAGAATGTTTAGAGAACTTGTAAACCCAAGACCCAACAAACATAAAAGAGCCAGAACAAGTTCAATGGGCATTATGCAAGTTCAACAGGTGTTGAGCATCTCCCAACGAGTGTCAGATCATTCAACAAATATTAAGAGATGAGTAATGGACGTTGATTGGATACTGCCCTTTTGCCAAAGTCTTATGGACCTCATAATGGGCATTGTCCCTTTCCAATGGGTGTTATAGAAGTGCTTCAGGTTGAGCTGTGTTGAACTTCACCACTGGCATCGAAGTTTCACAATGAGCATTGATTTGAGCTAGCAACAGACATTGCAGATTCACAATAAACGTGGGAGAAGTGTCCAAACCTGAGTTAAAGCTTCTAGAACCCAAAACGGGCATGGCCCTTTTTAATAGGCATTGAAGGAGTTTCTAACGAGCATTACGAATTGCTCAACAAACCTGGAAATCAATTGTGCAAATTTTGAAAAATAAAGCACGAAGTTCAAGCTTTTCCAAAAGGCATTGTTCTCTCTTTAATAGGCATTGTAGTCAAAGCCAACAGGCATTGAAAGACATTCAATAGGCATTAGAAGTAACCATTATAAGTTCAACGGGTGTTGTCATCTTTAATAGCTATTTTTGCCGAAAAGTTGTCAGACATAACAAAAGGTACTCTTGTTGATGATCTTGTAGGTGACTTTTGAGAAGCTAGAGCTCAACTTTACACTAAATGAAGTTGAGATTAATGTTAAAGAGCAAGAGCCACCTCAAGTACTAAAACAAGTTTAACCCCAATAAGGGGAAAACTAAGCTCAAGGACTACCCAGGGATTAGAGATACTCTAAGAATTATTCAAAGGAATTAATCATTGGTGAGACCTCCAAACGAACAAGTACTAGAGTTCAATTAAATGCATTAGATAATAATCTTGCCTTTGTCTCTCAAATTGAGCCAAAATCAATTGATGAGACTCTTAATGATAATTGTTGGTTGATTGTTATGTAAGAGGAATTTAACCAATTTGAGAGAATAAAGTTTGGTAGCTTGTCCCCAGGCTAAATGATCACTTCGCTATAGGTTGTAAATAGGCGCACTAGAAGAAATTTAGTATTTTGCTACAAAATAATTTGTAAATGGGTGCACTACAAGAAATTTAGTGCTCTACTACAAAACAATTTGTCACAAGACATATTAATTTTGTCACTATAAATATATCGTGACAAAATTGATTTATCACCATGTTTATCAAAACAACTCTGTCTCAATATGTATATTATGACAATTTATATTTTATCACAATAATGTATAGTTTTTGTTACTGATATATTTATCATAACAAAATATATTTTTAGCGATGAAATTCCTTTTATGGCAAAAAAATTTGTCACAAAATCCATAACTATCATAATGATAAAAAAAATTTCTGGCAAATAAATTTGTCACAAAATCCATAACAATTTTAACATAATATATTTTATCACACCTCTAGCTTATGACTTGACCTCATAACTTCTACACATATTAGTTATTGATATGGTTTTAGGTGTTAGCCTACTCTGACGGTTGAAACGGTGTTGATCAAGGCACTTCCCAATGGTCACTCATTTTTTAATTTCTCCATAGTCAACTATTGTACTAGCTTAGTTTAACCTAAGTCATAAACCTTTTTTGATCTTGACAATAGAGATTGATCAGTTCTAATATTTTCATAAATGTTATTTTGCAGATTATGAGTAAGATTTTCCATTGGAAGTATAATGGTATTCAAAATATCCAACAATGTAAAGATCATCCAAATTCGTAGTGTGTGTATGGTAAATCGTGATCGCAAATCAATCACAAGAAAGAATGAAGCTAGGCCAAAGAAATTCACGGGCTATTTTGCTACCGCAAACCATCCAAAGTCTACAAAGCTTTGGTCATAGAGGAATTCACGGTGAGTGTCACGCCAGGGTCGCAACCGTGACTTTCATAGTGACAATAGAGGGAAGCAAAGCCATAACCACAGCCTGTTAGGTGTCCATTGAAAGATAAAAAATCGCGATGGCAAAAATTTAGTAGCGATCACAACTCAATGAGTTAAAGCTTCCTCATCAGACAGAGGAATTTGTGGTCTCAATCGCGCCGAAGACTTAGGCATCTAGCGACCGCAACTTTTGATAATGGCTAAAACACAATGATTATATTTTCCTGGACAATCAATGGAAAGCCGACACGTAGACTAGTCGTTAGACATAAATGAGGTTTTTCGCTGAAATTTTCAACTCCACAATGGAAATTAGAAATTCACAATTGTGACATTGTAGTAACGACTGTGACTTTTGTCTGACAAATATTTAATACTAAATCTACCTAGCACATCTTGGAAATTGGTTGATAGTTTTGGTCCAACGTCTCTTTGGTGGATATGAGCTATAAATACTCCACCAAATAGATGTAAACATAGTTGTCAAAATCGCGAGTTGACTCGTACGATTTTACGATTTTACGAGTCAAAATCACGTGAACGATTTTAATCGTATATAAAATCGGATTTGTGGTAAAATCGGGTGAAATCGAGTTTTGACTCGTTAAAATC
>CATIWR010161451.1:0-23365 GCA_949677035.1 Omphalea diandra | reverse complement strand
TTGTTAAAAAACACATATACATTAGACATCATTTTCTTAGAGATCATGTGCAAAAAGGTGATGTTGTGTTAGAATTTATTAACACAAATCATCAACTTGCAGATATTTTCACTAAACCTCTAAATAAAGAAAGGTTGAACTCATCAAAAGAGAATTGGGAATGCTTGATGAAAGCTCCCTAAAGTGAAAATTTTTTACCTCTTGTATAATACTGCTATATGTATTGGCATTTGTTGATTTGTGATATTAATATATGTATTTTTCTATGGATCACAATTTTTCATTTTTCAAAAATTGGTTTTTCAATTCTTATCCTTGTTGACTCATAATTCGCTGTCGCTATTCCTTCTTCACGGTCGCGAATTACAAGTCAATTTCATCCGACTGTCAAATGTCAATTTGCAGTCGTGAAATTTCTGTTCCATCGCGAATTTTGGTCAGTTTTTTAAAAATGTGACCATTAACGCGCCTTTTCCTAAGAAAAATTTGTCTGTTACTCACATTTTTCAGAATTCGCAGTCGCGACTCATGAATTCACGGACGCGAATTAGAGTAACCATCTAGGCAATTAATTGATTTAACTGCCAACCATTTCCTTTCTTCATTTTATCCATTTCTAGCCATTTTTGACTATTCTCACACCCCTTCAAACCCTAAAAATACCCCCTTCAACAGTGCTCTATTCAAGGTAAACTCTTCCAAGGTCATTCTCCCAAACAAGATTCTATCAACATTCATGTTGGAAACTTTGGGCATCAACGCTGAAATTAGAGCCTTTCTCTCCAACTTGGGATGGAACAAGTTTATCTTTTGAGATGAACCCAGATATGAGGAGGTTGTGCGAGAGTTTATGTGTACTATGCAACTAAGCTGAAAATTCAATTCGAGAGCCGACTAATACGGGTTAGTGTTTCGGACCTTTAACGACCCTTTTTTCATTACCTTCGACCAATTGTCTTCCCTTTTCAACTTGCAAGTCGAAGAACACATCCCCTTCATGATCTCCGCACTTGATGTTATATACTCCAAATTTTGGTCGGAGATTTCCACTGAAACCAAACATGACCCCATTTTTCTTTATCCAAACACATCAAGTTCCTACCCCTTTGGATCCTTCATCGCATCATCACCTTCTCCATAAATGCAAGAGGTGATGGTAATGAGAAGGTTTCTCAAAAAGACTTGGCATTCTTGTTTTGTCTTGTCAAGAACAAACCAAACCAAACTGGTCGTTGCCTTGTGGATCAATTGATCCACATGAGTACGAAACCTAAAAGCCAGTTTCTCTTGCCCTCCTACATAACAACCATCTACCATTTTGTTGGAGACTTGATGAGGAGAAAGAGAAATTCCTCACTAAGAAGCTCTTTCCCTCTCCAAACTTCCTAGACCTAACCTATCTCATAAACGCGAAGGCCATTCTTTCGGACACATATAATTATACCCTTGGTGTGATAGGGGCAAAAAATATGGAAACCTCACAAGCTTCAAAGAGAAAGAGGATTGAAATTGAAGAAGGGACCACACAAGTCCCTCCTTATCATCTAAAAGCCAAGATGAAGTTATCTCTTGCCACCATTAATCAAAAGTTGGACAAACTAATGTGGATGATGAAGAGAAGGTTCCTTTTCCTTTCACATCTTTATAGTGATATGGTGAATCTCCAAGAGAAACTAGGAGTTCCTCCTTGCCATATTCCGGACTTCACCAAATTTGATGATACGCAAGATAGAGAAGGCAATAAAGATGACGTTGAGGATGAGGATGAAGTCGAAGGAGCAACGCAGACACAAGAGGCACCATCTTCCAAAGATTGTAATGATTCTCCACTCCTTTAGATTAGGGATCTTTATTGTATTTGTTTTCATTTTCTTTATGTTTTGTTTTAAAAAATATTGTGATCCCATAGTTTTGTACATAAAAAAGTTATTTTCTTGCAATAAATTATCTTATGTGTGATGCATTTTATCTTTATAAGAGTATTCTTCTTTTTCTCCTTATGTATGCTTATAATTGTTTCTCATTTCCCTTACACTCTCTTTTTGATCTTGCCAAAGGGGGAGAGATAGTAAGTATTTTAGTTTAAAAGGGAATATTAACTTGAAAATTATAACATATATTAAGGGGGAGCATCATACTTAGCTTTTTAGAAATTTCACTTTGCTTGATTGAATGCCAAACTTAGAAGTTTCATCTTAAGCATTCATTCATGAAATACTCCAACTTCATATTTCTGTATTTTTTTTTTATACTTAGGATCAATCTATGTTGTCAAAATAAAAAAGGGGGAGATTGTTGGACTAGGGTGGTTAACCCTAAGTCTTGGACTTCTTTTGATCTTGACAAAGGGGATTGATCAATTTTACTATTTCAAATTTAGTATTATTTTACATTTTTTAGTTAATCTTTACATTGGAAGTTGGATGGAGTTAAAAAACCTCCAAAGTAAGCTAGTTGGCTTCTAATTCGTGACCGCGAACTTGACCAAGGTAGGTTGGCAAATTGGACAGACATATTCGCGGGCCACTTATCTGTTGTGACCAATTCAAAGAATGGAAAGCCAAAGTCACATACGAATTCGTGGTGTAAGTCATGCCTCAGTCTCGACTGCGAATTTTAAAGTAACTCAAGAGGGAATCAAGTCCACAACCACAACTTGATAAGTGTCCCAGGTAACTGTTGGATGACAAAAATTGTGATGGGAACTTATTGGTAGTGACCGCGAATCTAAAAGAAGAAGATGAACACTTTTGATAGACGAATTCGGGTCCTCAGTCGTGACCTGTACAAGAGAAATCGCGACCACTACTTTTGAGAGTAGGTGAAAGACAACAATTATATTTTCCTAGTGAACTAATGATAAGTTGCCACATGGACTAGCCGTTAGACACATATATGATTTTTCGTATAGAATTTGGATTTCACGATCACCATTGTGTAGTAGTAACCACATATTGGTACTGTCAAGCATTTAATGCTAAAATATGTCTAACACACTTTGAAGATTTTGTACCAGTTTTATTGCAACATCTCTTTGGTGGGTAGAGGCTATAAATACCTCACCAAACAGATGTAAATGCAAGAGAATTGATAACTTTATACCCAGACTCTTCCAATTTTGCTACTTAATCTTTTATATTCTTTAAGTCATTGTTGGGTGTGAGTATAAACACCAATTGTAATAGGTTATAGTGTAAACCTATCAAAACACTAAGAGAGGTTGTTGTGTGAGCCTGTTAAAACACAAGTGTAAAGGTTGTTATGTGAGCCTTCAAAATACAAGAGTATAGGTTGTTGTGTGAGCCTGTTAAAACATAAGTGTAAAGGTTGTTATGTGAGCCTTCAAAATACAAGAGTAGAGGTTGTTGTGTGAGCCTTCAAAACACAAGTGTAAAAGTTTGGTGTAAGCTTGAAAACACATTTGAAAGATAGTGAAACACCCAATTTCTAAGAATTGGGGAGTGGACGTAGGGTCGTTTACACCCAAACCACTATAAATCTTGTGTTTCTTTTCATTCATTTCTCTTCTTCCTTTCCTGTTTTAATTTTTATACACCAATTCAACCCCTCCCCCTTCTTGGTGCCTAGGGCCAACAACATGAAATACTAACTCATGTTGCCTGGCTTATTGCCCGATGCGTGATTTTGCTTTGCTACTTACTGTCACTGTGCACATGAATTCCCTTGCGACTTCCTCATAATCGGGTTCATCCTAAAAAATGAACTCGTTCCATCCCAAGTTAGAGAGGAAAGCTCGTATCTCATCATTTATCCCAAGGGTCTCCAGCAGAAAGGTGGATGGTATTTTATTTGGAAGGATTATTTTGGAAGAGTTGGCTTTGAAACGTTCCTTCTCCTCCTTAGTGATTCCTTTCATAAGATGAAGGGCTGGAGGTGCAGATGGTTGGGCTACTGCCTTGCCCTTCTCTGCTCTAGAAATCTTCTTGGGAGCTTGATATGATCTGAGGCCAACACCTATAGATCGAGTAGGCAAGTGCACCTATCGAGTATAGTGTAGTGTAGGAGTATCGAGTGTCGTTCCCTCAAGGACTAAAAGTACTAGTAATAGTTATTTCTCTATTATTTAACCGATAATTTTAAGTGAATTAATTAACGAATAAAATAAATAATTTAACAAACTAAAATAATGAAAATATGAACTAGAGAGTGGAAAAAGGTAATCAATATTACAAATAGCACTCAGGTATTGAATCCCCCTAAGACTTGTTAAGAAATTGATTTTCCGACAATACAATATGATTCAATGTTTATGGAACCATGAAAATTCCTTTAGTATGTTAAAGTCTTTCTCAAAATCATTAACATCTAATTCTAGGTTGATTAATTGGAATCTCTTTCTAATTAAAACCTCTAAAATTGAATTATAGTTCCTGGAATTTTACTATTAGGTTTGACCCTAATCCATAAGATTTATGTTATCCTATTTCTAGGGGTACATGCAACTCTTTTCAATTATACTAAATCTATTCAATAACTTGATTTCTCAATCTAAGTTTAAAGAATTAAAATAAGAATCAATATTCCGGATATATTAATTCAAGAAAATAAAGAGCAACACAATTGAATTCCATAATAATGAAAAAATTATATTATCTAAAAAAAAATCACAATTCAAAACTCATCTTAGGGTTCATTATACCCAAATGCCTAATTAATTTAATTCATAATTGCATTACTAACCAACATCAAAATAAAGAGAAAATAAAATAAAAAAGTGTTCATGATAAAAAAAACTCTTATATTCTTCAATTCTCTTCAAACTTGATAGTTGACTAATAATCCTTCTCTTATGGATAACTTTTTCTTCAGGAACTAAAACAAAGGGAAAACTCTCTAAAATAATAATAATAATAATAATAATTCTCTCTTTTTTTTATTCCTAATAATTCTTCCTCTATTTATAGTCTCCTATTCCTCTTTAGAATAGGAAGAATAACATCCTCTACCAATTAGGAATCAAAACAAACCAGGCTTCCTTTCTTGTCAATAGGAGCCGGTGAAGTTTCCTTTCTTGCATGGACTTTTGGGCTCTTCCTTATTTGAATGGAAATTGGACTCAAACACCATCTAAAAAATATCAAAACTAGTCCCCCTGAATAGTCAAATTTCTATTTGGTCCTTGAACTTTTGAAACTGCACAATTTTACCTAGAAAACTCTCAAAATTCATCAGTAGCTTCAATTTCTAGGATTTCCTATAAAATTACAAAATACAAACTAAAAGTGAGACATTATCTAGTATTTTTTCAAATTAGACTCAATTAATAATAAAATTAGCCCTAAAAAATACTTAAAAATAAAGAACTATCAAGATGTAAGAAAATAATAAATAACATATACAGGGCAGAGATGGGGGATACATATCTAAATGGTAGGATTATCATGCATTTCATCATTCACACATGACATTGAAAAGAGGGGAGGGGGATCATGCATCATGGTATGGGGTTTTATCATGAAATTTCATCCATCCACACACATAATCATCCATAACTAATGTATGATAGTGATCAAGACCAAATTTATTGTCCCATTCAAGCAGTAACACCTATACCCAAAAGGAGAAAACAAGTTAGTAATTAATCAAGAGGAAAATAGATAAAAAAAAAAAAAGCTTCAAGTAAACAAAAAGGCAAAGTAAGTTCCAAAGTGGGCATCTTGAAACATCTCTAAAGTCAAGGTAGCATAACATATATTCTAAGTACATAATAACATATTCCAATCACCATAAATTAGAATATAAAGTATAATCAAAATAATTAAAATGCATAAATCATGATAAGTTAGAAACCATAAACATGAAATCCAAAGCATTAAGGAGGACATCTCATGGCCTAAGGTAATAATCATCACATAAAGAGAGATCCTAGGGTTAATGAACCCACCCTCTTATTGCTCATAAAGAGCTTAGGAATCCATGAGCATCACTAACCATTAGAATGCAAATCAAAAGAAAAACATACAAAGGCTATACGCTATTCACTTGTTTTTTGACATAAGGAAAACCATTGGAAATGAAGACCTTCAAGATCACTGGAACCTTAAGTTCCTCACTCAAACACTACCTTAAAATGATTCAAATAGAACCAAAACCCAACATTGGATCTGCATTAGAAGAGATGAACATTAAAGTAGAAATAAGCATGAAAACCATTACCAAATCCATTAACACTCCACTTTTAAAATGAATAGGGGTCCTTGGCTATTTAAACTTGCCCTATTTTGTCACTAGAGTGGTAAAAAAGCGTAAAAGAATGCTTTTGATGAAAGAAATCAGAATGAAAAGAAGACAGTTTCATAAAGTTGTGCCTAGGAAACTAAGGTTATAAAACGTACTATTAGGGTTGTACAAACCATACTAGTGGGCTGTATAGCCTAAGCAAAGGTTGTATAGCCCTCAAATCCTTAGTTTTTAAAAATAGAAAGAGAAAAAAAAAGGGAATAAGAAGAGGGGAAGTGGAGGATCTTAGATGCCTTGATATGTTTTAGTGTCCTCAAAGGCTCATAAAGCATTCTATATTTAGGGAATGCACAAAAGTTAAGATATTAGGCCTAGTTCTACCCTAAAAGTGAGTGGAGTAGGTTAAGGTTTAGAGTTTCTAGGTTAAATGTACTTTGGGGGGGGGGGGGGGGGGTGATTTTAGCAAAGTAACCTTAGGGTTTCCAAACCTCTCCTATCTCTTTAAAGTGGGAGGGTATTTATAAAGGCAGAAAGGAGCACCAGAGCTAGAAATGATTTTGGTTATACCATGTTTATATCTAATCACAGAGCAAAGAGTGTTGTACTAGAATTAAGGTTTGCATATGGGTTGTATAGCTAAGAATATGTTGTACATCCCTGTGTCAGGGCTGTATCGATTTAGGGTTTAAGGGGGGACTGGTTCTAAAAGTTTTTATGGTCTAGGATTTCAGGAAGGCTACACAACCTTCTATGCAAGGTTGTATAACCCTGTTTGATAGGCTGTATAACCCACTAAACCTGATTGGCAGCCCTAAACTTGGCTTGGATTTAGACTTGATTTTAGGCTTCTCCAAGGTTTCCTAAGGCTTTGTTTCTCTATTTTTGGCAACTCCCTTTGCATTATAGGGAATAAAATTCAATGATTTTCTTCATAGGGCTTTACATATTGAGACCCAAAATCTAATGCTCATAGTTTATCCCTTCCTTTGTAGGGCTTAGAAAATAACATTTGGGAAATGATTATTGGACAAAACACAATAAAACATTAGTTGTAAACTTTGAATATTAGATAAAGGATACGAAAGGATATAATTTCCTTATTAATTCCTCGAGTAAGTGCTAAGGTTCTTGGTAGCCTTTTAGCAAGTACCAAGCTTCCTAGCAGCCCTCTAGTAATAACCAAGGTTAAACATCTTCTTTCAGTCACCCTTGAGTAAGTACTGGGATTTTTTCTTAGCAGCTCTCGAGTAAGTACTTAGCTTTCTAATAGTCCTTTACCAAGTATTAACGTTAAACATTTTATTCCAAAAGCCCTTGAGTAAGTACTAATCTTTCTGGTAGCTCTCTAGTAAGTACCAAGTTTAAACATCTTCTTCTAGTAGCCCTCGAGCAAGTATTGGGGTTTCTTCTTAGCAGCTCTCGAACAAGTTCTAAGCTTTGTGGTAGCCCTCTAGCAAGTACTAAGCTTATTAGTAGCCTTCTAGCAATTACTAAGGTTAAACATCTTCTTTCAGTAGCCTTTAAGCAAGTACTAGGGTTTCTTCTTAGCAGCCCTTGAGCAAGTACTAAGCTTCCTAGTAACACTCTAGCAAGTACCAAGGTTAAATATCTCATTTTAGTCTTAGACCTTTGCCTTAGCGTGCATTTTTATTTTTACCATTTGAAATTTCTATTAGGTTTTTTGTTCTACCCTCTAGCATCTATTGGGGAAAAACCCTATATTCCATTCAAGTTGCCCTCAGTATTACTCTTGGTTTTTCTTCATTTTGCCCTCTAACACTGCTCTCCTAATATCTTTTAGCATTGTCCTGCTTCTTACTTACTTTCTTCTCTCATTTTCAAGTTTTTCACTTTTTACCTTAAATTTTTTATTTTACCTTCTTACTTTACTCTCTTTGATTTCTCTCTTGTTTTGATCTCTTTAGTTCTCTTAATTTTGCTCAAGTTGCCCTTTTGATTTCACTCTTATTTTCTTCTTAGGTTCCTCTTCACATAGGTTTGGAAAATAATGTTAGGATGATAAATAATAAATCAAAACAAATAGTTGCTCATGTGCTTCAAGGATATTAAAAGGATACAAGGTCATCAACCTTGACGGTGCTTTATAGGCTTTATTTTCCTTGGTGGTTTTCTAGTCATCAGGAATTTTATTTTTGTTAGTGTCTTTTGAGCTCCTTACTTATTCTCCTAATGTCCTTGACATTTCTTCTTACATGTCATTGTCATGTTTATTTCATGAAGTCTTATCTTTTCTATCATTTTCTACTCTATAGCTCACCTTTTTTATGTTTTTTCTTTTTATCATTCCATTCCATCTCTTCTTGCTTCATCTTTCCTTCTTGGTTTATCTGTAGTGGAAGTTGACTCGATTTCCTCACATTCTTCTTAGCCTTACAAGCTTGGTAATGCATATTCTTCATTCTTAATTTTATTCCCATTCTACATGGGCTTGGAAATATGCAACAATGACAAGGATTATAACAAAGAAAATAACAATTTAAGTAATTTAAAGATACTAAGAAGATATGGGAAAGGATATCATGTTTGGAGTTGCTCTTCCTTAATAGTTTTGTCAAGTCAACAGGGCTCCTATTAGGATATCTCAATAGGAGAGCAATGCCAGAGGGCAATGCCAGCTCTTAGACTTGGTGGGAGTTCACATATCTCTTTGCTTCATATGTCTCCTCTATAAAGTTTTCCTCTTTATCCCTTCTTACTTTAGCTTCCTTCCTATCTAAATTTCTTATAACTTTTCCACTAATAGTTTAGATCTTCATCCTTCTTATGGCTTTTTATTTCATCTTAGTTTCGTTATATTGTAAGTTCCCATCCTAATCCATTATAGTGCCAAAATTGTCCCCTTGCTTAGTCTTGTTCCTATTAGAGTTTCATTGATTCCTTTTTGGGGCTTTTAGTCATCCACTTAAAGGACATGTAAAGTTTCAAAAATCACCATCATCGATAGATCTCCTATGGTCCTTAGTGAGAGACATTTGACCTTTCAGGCCTAATACTAAAAGATTTTTACTTGTTGGCCTTTCATGTAGCTATCATCTCATGTTGGATGGAGGCCTCCATCGAGATCTATAGTTGTTCATTGTCCCCCCTCATCATGGACCTATTGAAGGTAACCCAAGCATTACAACTAGTCTCAAGGACTATAGTGCATGACCATTTCTTTGCTTGCTACACATACTCATTAGAATTTACTTAAGCCTACTTATTGGAGTTAGAATAGAGAATTACCCATATGTGTTTGTTATAGCTTTTCCTAGATGGCGCTTGCCAAAGTTGTCTAATCCTTCTTCAGTCCAGTTTGCCCATCAATTAACCATGTAAAGTAGTTTGCCAAATCCTAAAGCTATTTAGCTTTACCTCCCTTTCTAATGTTTGTAGTCAAGTTATGAGATGCATCAAGTTAAGCTTAAGGGTTCAGAATGCATTGATTTTAGGCTAGAGGTCTTTTTATCCATGTAGATTAATATTCTTGGAGTCTCTACTTTTGTGCATTGTTTGTTCATGTGTGGTCTTTTATTTTCCTTGTTAGCATATCCCTTCATGAAAGGCTTTACATGTGACATATCTCTCCCTATATATGCTTTGTCATATTGTTTCATCTCCTTTTTTTTCAATGATTGTAGTCCTTCTTTCGTTGCTTTTTCTCTCATAGGGCTTAAACCATTTCTCTCTGCTTTATTTTGGTAGCTTTGTGGTATAAAATCTCGATCACCTTTTTTCTTGTCTTAGCTTTATTATGTGACAAGCTTGGAAAACAATGCAATAATGAAGGAATGGATATAATAAGCAAGAAAAAGTAAAAGGCAAACATTGAGGATACTAAAAAGGATATAATGATCCATCAAGAATTTGCCAATTCACCTAGCCTTAATGCTTCTTACCAACCCTTAAGAATGCAAAAGTCGTAACAATAATGCTTTAGTGAATCCCTTATGGTCCCTATAATCTATTTTTTTGCACCTTATTATCTTAAAGGTGGCCATCTTTATCCTTTTTTCCTATTATCCTTTTACCATATTTATTCTTCTATACTTTATTCCAAACTTTGATTTATGTACTCTTACCCTCTTTATCTTAATTATTATTTCACAGGGGAAGGAGGGAGTATGCAAACAATAAGGTAGTGGTAGACTGAACTCCTAAGAAAATTGTAAGAGCATATAGTGGTTTGATTCATCAAGACCCTTTATATCATTCCGCTTAAGTTTGATGCAGTGACTATGATAACATGTTGTGAGTGGTAGATGGATACTATTAACACATCTCATCTTCCTACTAGTGAGGTTACCACCAACTTGATAACCCAATATCATTTTAGCCACACTTGTTCAAGGGACCCTATCCTAGTTGATTGACCTTTATACACTTTCATTTTATCCTTAAGGAGGAAGGAGTACATTATTCGGTTGCCTAAGTTCATACTTCCATTAAAGTCTTCAATCCCATTTTCTTATGAGGCTATACATAGGATAACAACTAATAATCAAAAAGGTTGAGATGGATTATTTATCTCAATGCTTTCCATTCATCTACTTGATACCATACTTGTTTTTTGATGCCTTCCTCTCTTTATCATTATCTTTCCATAATTTGATCAAACTTTTCCTTCTTGCCTCCTCTATTTCCTTATTTTAAACTCTATTATGGTTTAATAGTGTGAACCATGATAACAAGACTCTTTGGTACTTCTTCAAAATTAGCCATAACAACCTCTTTAGGTACATTAGAATCTATCATAATGTTCCTTTATTAGGAGGTGGAACATTACGGTAGTTCCAGAGAGGCTTTCCTCTTATGCTCAGTCTCATTGAGTTTGACATTATGATTGTCTTGTTGTCAATGAAATCCTGAATCTCTTGTCTCAACTTTTAACAATCATCAGTACTGCGCCCTACTTCTTGATGAAAAACATAATAGGCATTGGTGCCATATCCCTTAGGTAGTGGATTGGGAGGTGGCCTCAATGCTAGAGGCTTTAATACCCCTATCTTTTATAATCTCTCAAATGCCTTAGAGAGTGGCATCCCAAAATTAGTAAACTATATTGGAGTCCTAACTGCATTCACATTGGTCATCTTGCCTCTTTTAGCTTGAGTCTATGATGTGGCACCACTTTTTCCCCCATATTTCCATGACTTAGACTCTAGTTGTTCAGCTTGCAAACCAACCTCTCTAAGATCTTCAAAATTCCTTACTAACATGCCCTTGATTTTAGTACCAATACTAGGTAATGCCCCTTTGACAATCATCTAAACTTGTTCTCTCTCAGTTAGTCTGGTAGTGGCCTTAGAGGCTATCTTCTGCCACCTTTTAGCGTAGTTATTGACATTCTCACCAGTCTTTTACTTTAAAGACTCTAAGTCTTGTAACATGACCTTTAAATCCAAATTGCATTCATAGTACTTCTCAAAAGCTTATATCAACTCTTTCTAGTCCTCCTTGATAGTCTTAAACTGATTAAAATTCCAACTTTTAGCAAACCCTTCCAAAAACAACTCAAAGTTCTAACATAGTGTCTTTTAGTGCTCAAGAAGCCTTCATGATTAATACATACAAGCATACATGGTTCTTAGCATTCTTAGTTCTAGTGAACTTTGAAAGCTTAAGCATGCAAAAATTAGCTAGAAACATCTCAGGTTTACGAGCTAGCAATTCCTCACTATTTATTCCCTTCTCTAAGCCTTTGGCATCCAAAGTCTTTTGAATCTTTTCTAGCTACTTGGCAAAATCGTTGAATTGAGTGCTTCATTTCTCACTTTCTACGTGTTTGTCCAATACAATAGTAGTGCTCTTACTTTTTTAGCAAGCTTGCTTTCATGATACTCTTTCATCCTAAATAAATCATCATCAATCACCATAGGTTAGGGCACCTCCATTGGTGCTTTTCTCTTATTTATTCTATTAGTAGAGGTTTCCTCTTTCTTTAGAATCTTATTAATGTGTTTGTTCACCTCCTCAATAATCTTCTTTATTAAAGTCAAACATTATTTTATCAAGAACCTCTGGTGGTATGGTCGGCTCCATGATTGGATCAATTCTTTGGCTAAAGCTTGGCATCTTACTTTTCCTAGCAAGTTGGTTGCCCTTTCTTTTTTATGAGGGTTTAGATGAAGCTACGATGAAATTTGCATTTTCACTAGACAAGATTGGAGACCTTGGCTTTTGATATGGTAAGGGGCCCGAAAAGAAACAAAACATGTATTAGTTTAATAAAAGTGATTTTATGCACATACCTGAGTTTCCCTAGTTATTTGCTCCTTTTGTGAGTGGAGACTACACCTTGAGGTGATTCTGATGCATGGCTTTATTGTGTTTTCTTCTAGTGAGCATTAGGACTTAGAAGTACTTTTATTGCTCCAAATAAGCATGAGAGAATCTATAAGTGGAAAGGAACTGCTAGCTATGGATTGCTAAAGGATCCATCAAGGTTGATGCACTAGGTTAGTAGTTTAGGGAAAGTTAAGCTTATTATTGCTTTTGGCGGGGCTCCTACTGCTAATTTTTTGAAAGATACTACTAGGGTACATAATGGAGTTCATGGAACAATAACTTGTTAGCTTTCCTCACACCACCAATTACAGAAAAAAGGGCGTTCATAAGGTTAGTCCTTTCTTTTTGCGCCTACCTGTAATTAATAGTTCGTGCAATAGTGAACATTAATATGAAAACCCATGCTTATAAAGCCATAAGAGGCGAGCCTTCTGGCATAACTTCATGGTCCTATCTTTCATCTATTATTGAATTTTTTTCTAGGCATTATTATTTAGGACATTGCAAACATTCTCACCACTCATTGTCTTACTCATTGTTTATTAGATCAGGCCATATAACTCATCTTAACATTAGCATAACCCATTGAGTGTCCTTTACTTTAAGACTACTACACCTACCACACCTGTGTGCTCTTCCTTGATTGTGAGGTGCTATCCTTTACTTCCACATGGTTGTGCTTACATGACTTCCCATATTCTATGCACTAGTTCCTTATAGCACAACTGAGTAATTGGAATGCAACATTGATGATGCAAAAACCACCTTTTTAAAACTTCTTATAAGTCCCATAATGCCTTTATGAGTACGTTCCTTTTATGTACTCATCCTCAAACATACTTCTCATAACCTCTCTTATAGTGGTAAAGAGGGAGCTACTTGTCAGAGTTGTATAAACCATTTATGTAAGAAGCTATTGAGTCTCATAAGTTCTGGAGTCTTATTGAGGGCATCTCCTTCTGATTCCTTATCCCTAGATAATGATGATAGCTCTTGATATAATTGTTGATCTTCCTTGCAGGCTGTTAGAATAGGCTAGTCAAAACTAAGTAAAATTCCTCTTTTTATCTTGACAATGAAGATTGATAGGTACTAACATCGTGTTTAAGTGTTGTTTTCATAGTTTTTTAAGTTAGGTTTGCATTGGAAGTTGGATGAAGGTCTAAATTTCTAATATTGAGTAAGGCATCCAAATTCTTAGTCAAGAACTTCCAAATTACGACTGCGACCTTGCAACAAGAATGGATAAACTTGAACAAGACAAATTCGTGGAGCAAATCACAACTGCAATCTAACCAAGGAAGACATGAATGTCATACAAAGTGATTCGCGGTGACATTTGCATTCCTAATCATGATTGCAGGGGAACCAAGTTTGCAACGATAACATGCGAAATGTCTAAGATGACCTATAGGGTATCAAAACTCGCGAGGGGAAAAGACTTATCAAGATCGCCACCTATGGAAGTCATTTTTCCTCATCAAATAGAAGGATTTACGATCATTGTCACGTCTAAGAAGGATCTTAACCATAACCGCGACTTTGAGTTGGTTAGACAAATGCAACAACTATTTTTCTTAGTGAACCAATAGCAGCATGACACATGGACTAACTGTTAGACACAAAATAGGGTTCTCCACCATGATTTTAGTCTTTCTAGTGCAAATTGGAAATTCATTACCATGAAATGCCAGTCATGACCGCGAAATCAGTCTAACAAAGTCTAACTTTCCTTAGATATTTAGGCATAGTTTGTTAATAATGTCTCTTTGGTGGTTATTGCTTATAAATACTCCATAAAATATAAATGAATGCAAAAGAATATCATTAATTATAGCTAAACTCTTTTACTTCTCAACTTCTTACTCTTTGTATGTGAGTTATTATTGGTGGGTGAAAGCATTAAATTCAATTGTAATTGGGTTTAAGAGTTAGCCTAGTTGTCAAAACTCTTGTATTGGGTTAAGTATGAGCCTGTGTGAAAAACACTTGAGTGAGGATTTTGCATGAGCCTTGAAACACAAGTTGTAAGGTTATGTGTGAGCCATTAAAACATATTGTACAAGTTTGTTGCGAGTTTGGAAACACCACTTTGAGTTAGTAAAACACGCAATTGTGAAAAATTGGGGAGTGGACATAGGGTTCATTAACACCTGAATCACTATAAATATTGTGTGTTCATTCCTTCTGCTTCTCTTCTAATATCTAAACACTTTATCTTCACTCCAAATTTTTTAAATTTCCACTAATTTAACCCCCCTTTTTGGTGCTTAAAGGCCAATAAGTGGTACCAGAGCCAAGTCTCAATTCAAGCCTTAATTGTGTGAGAAAAGATCAATGGCACAAAAAGGAATCCATACTCATCTCAAGCCATACTTTGATGGATCCGACTATATACATTGGAAGTACAGGATAGAGATATACTTAGAAAATGATGTGGTGGATCTTTAGGACATTATGGCAAAAGAGTGGAAGCCACCTACTAAGGTGGTTGATGGAAATGAATAGTTTATCCTAAGGGAAGAAAGGGTGAAAGCTCATAGGAGAACAAATGGAAGGAACAAGAGGGCAATGACAATCTTTCTTAATTCTTTGTCAAGGGAAGAAATAGGAAGGGTTCAACATTGCCTCAAAGCCCATGGACTATGGAAAGCTTTGGAGAACTACCATGAAGGCATAACATTGGTGAAGTTCAGTAGATTGGAGATGTGTGTGATAGAACGAGAGTTGTTCATGATGGAAGACAATAAAAACATCATAAATATGATAAATAGTCTCCTATCAATTGTCACAAACATGAAGAAATTTGGAAGGACACTCACCAATCATGAGGTAAACTAAAAAAATACTTAAATCCTTACCTTTTGAGAAATTTGGTGCTAATGTATGCAACATACAAGAGTCAAATCCAAAAATTGAGAAAGAGCAAACTGATGTACTCATAGGCAAGCTTCTAACTCATGAGCTAGCCTTGAAAAAGCATGAGGAGATGAAAGAGATGAAGAAGATGAGAGGGCGAGGGGACAAGAGTGACAAAATAGAGAAGAAGACTTTAGCTCTTAAATCTTCATCCAAAGATAAAGAAGCAAAAACTATTTCAAGTGATGATGATAGTGATAAAGAAGAGGAAGAACTAGCCATGCTTTCTAAAAGAACCAAAGAGCATATAAGAAGAAGAAAAGATAGAAAAAACTTTAAGAAAGCATATCTCAACCTTAAATAAAGAATGGGAGAGCTAACATGCTATGAGTGTTGCAAACAAGGCCACATCAAGTATGATTGGTTTAAGCTGAAAAAGAAGAAGAAATTGTATAAGGAAAAAAAAGAAGAGCTTCAAAGCTACTTGGGATTACTGCTAAAGTGAAGAGGATGAAGATGAGGAAGTGGTAAACCTATGCTTTATGACACAAGATGACTCTTCAAATGAGGTAAGCTCTTTATCCCCCTCTTTTAAAGACTATGGTGTATTAGATGATATGGATGAGGAGCTCTTGGAAGCTCTTACCTTGATATGGGACAAATACAAGTCACAAATGAAAATTTACAAGAAAAAATGTTCTAAACTAGAAGATGAATTTAAATCCTTAAATGATCTTGTATGTGAGTTGAAGACTTCTAATGAAGAACTTAAAAAGTCTTTAGAGAGCCTTTCTAAGTCTTCATATTCTCTAAATTCCTTAAGAAAGGAAAATGATACCTTGAAAGAAGAGGTAATTGAGCTTAGAAATTCAATTTCTAAGTTTTGTAAAGGGAAGGAAACTTTAAATACATTAATTGTATCTTAAAGACCCCTACTATTTAGACATGGTCTTGGCTTCAATAGAGCCTCGTCATCATCTAATCCCCCCTCTCACCTCTCTCACCACTTTCAATAAAGCTTCAACACCACAAACATCTAGTATTAAAGTAGTTGGAAAGAAGAGTGCTTATAACACTAAGCCACTAATGCCCAAAGGCAAAGGGCAGACAAATCAAGGCTAAAAGCCTATGCCAAAATGGGCCAACCATGCATACATGTACACCAAGAAACATGCTTATCCCAACACACATAAAAAGTTCTCTTCTACTCTTGACCATTCAAGCATATGCTCACACTCACATTATCATGGTTTGAGAAGTACCCCTACTCATACCAAAGCTATGTATAGGAGGAAAACTCACAATTCTAAACTCTAATGTTATTATTACATAAATTTTTATCATATAAACATCTATTGTTACATTAGAAAGGCTCACCTCAAATTAGAAGACCTTTATAGGCCTAATCCCCAAGGATCCAAGTATGTTTCGGTACCTAAACAAAAGTGATTTTTTTTTATGTTGTGTAGGATTGTATGGCAGCCATTAATGAAGACAATGATTGGCATGTGGACAGTGGATGCTGAAAGCATATGACGGGCAACAAAAAGCTATTCATGGCCATAAAAGAGAAGGAATATAGCAATGTCACTTTTGGAAACAATGCTAAGGGCAAGCTAATTGGCATTAGAATAATTGGTGAGAATGGTTGGTCATTTATTGATGATGTTATACTTATAGATGATTTATAACATAATTTGCTTAGTGTAAGTTAATTATGTGACAAAGGTAACAAATCACCTTTGACCCTAGAGAATGTCGAGTTACCATTTTAGTGGATGAAAAGGTAGTTTCAAGTGTGAAAGGAGGGACAATCTCTTTCTACTCGACTTAGACAATTTGGTTATCCAATCTTTCAAGTGTCTTGTGTAACTTAGTAATGAAGCTTGGCTTTGACATTAAAGACTTAGTCATGCTAGGATGGAACTCCTACAATGCCTACTAAAAGGACAGCTACTGGAAGATCTTCCTAAGCTAAAGTTCTCAAAGGACAAGACATGTGGACCATGCTAAATGGGAAAGCAACATTTATCCTCATTCAAGGCAAAGAATTTTGTAAGTATATCTAAACCTCTTCAACTTATCCATATGAACTTAACTAGACCTATTAGGAGTGCTATTTTAGGTGGAAAATGTTATGCACTTATCCTAGTTGATGATTACTACATGGGTATCCTTTTCTAGCTCATAAGCATGACATTTTTTATGCTTTTAAAAGTTTTACAAAAAGAGTTTGAAATGAAAAGCGCTACTTCATTTCTTATATAATGAGTGACCATGAAAAAGGATTTCAAAATAAATCTTTTGAATTTTATTATCTAGAGAATGAGATTTCTCATAATTTTTTAACTCCTAGAACACCACAACAAAATGGTGTTGTAGAAAGGAAAAATAGAACACTAGTAGAGATAGCTAGAATTATGCTCAATGAGGATTTCTTGCCTAATTACTTTTGTGCTGAGGCCATCAACACTTCTTGTTACATTACAAATCGTGTTTTCAAAAGACTCATTCTCAATAAAACTTCTTATAAGTTTTGCAATGGTAGAAAGCCTAAGTTGTCATACCTAAAAGTCTTTGGGTGCAAGTGCTACGTCTTAAATACCAAGGAAAATCTTGGAAATTTTGATTCAAAGACAGATGAAGGTATTTTTCTTAGATATTCCACCTCTAGTAAAGCCTATAAAGTTTTCAATAAAAGTACTATGGTTGTTGAGGAGTCAATGAACATTATTTTTTATGAATTTAGTAAACTTGATCTTGGAAAAGGTTCTCTTATTAATAATCGTATAGGTGACTTTGAGAAAATGAAGTTAGAGTCAACTTCAAGAGAGATTGCTAAAAACTGTGATGAAAACAAGTCATCAAGAGAAGAAAAGGAATTCCAACCATAATAAGCAAAAATTTCATATCTTGATCTTCCCAAAGATTGGAGATTCTCCAAACATCACCTAAAGGATCTAATTATTGGTGATACTTCCAAGGGTGTAAGTACTAGATCTCAACTTAATGCTTTAGACAATAATCTTGCATTTGCTTCTTAATTTGAGCCAAAATCAATTGATAAGGCTCTTGATGATGAAAGTTGGGTGATTGTCATGCAAGAGGAACTTAACCAATTTAAGAGAAATAAAGAATGGAAACTTGTTCCTAGGCCTAAGGAACACCAGATTGTAGGATGCAAGTGGATGTTTAGGAATAAGTTAGATGAGCAAGGTTTAATTATTAGAAACAAGGCAAGATTGGTTACAAAGGGGTATAACCAAGAGGAAGGCATTGATTATGATGAAAACTATGCCCCTATAATAAGATTAGAGGCCATTAGGAATCTTTTAGCTTATGCATATCACATAAATTTTAAACTTTTTCAAATGGATGTTAAAAGTGCATTTTTAAATGGTCTCATTAAGGATAAATTTTATGTTGAACAACCTCCTAGTTTTAAATCTCACATCTTTCCAAATCATGTTTATAAGTTAAATAGAGCCTTATATGGTTTGAAACAAGCTCCAAGAGCTTAGTACGAAAGGCTTAGTTTATTTTGTTTACAAAATGATTTTGAGAAAAAAAAGGTTGATACTACCTTGTTTGTTAAAAGGCATAATCATGACATACTTATTGTACAAATATATGTTGATGATATTAAATTTGGTACTACTAATGAATCTCTTAGTAAGGATTTTGCCAAGTGTATGACTAAGGAATTTGAGATAAGCACGATGGGAGAGCTTAAGTTCTCTCTTGGCCTACAAATCAAGCAAACCAAAAAAGGTATATTCATCAACCAAGCTAAATATACTCAAGAAATTTGGCATGTAAGGATGTAAAGTAAAAAAAGACACCAATGAGTGTTACCATCAAACTAGATAAAGGTGAATCGGGTAAGTCTGTTAATGAAAGAAGATATAAAGGTATGGTTGGTTCTCTACTCTATCTCATTGCCTCTAGACCCGATATCATGTTTAGTATATGCATGTGTGCTAGGTTTCAATCATGCCCTAAAGAATCACATCTTAATGTTGTTAAAAGGATTCTTAAGTATTTACATGGCACATTAAACTTAAGTTTATGGTATCCTAGAAATTCATCTTTTAGTCTTTTAGGATATTTGGATGTGAATTATGTAAGTAGCTTACTAGATAGAAAGAGCACTTCTAGAACTTACTAATTTATAGGAGAATGTTTAGTCTCTTGGTTTAGTAATAAGCAAGTTTTAGTTGTCTTGTCCACCGTCGAAGCAGAATATGTGGCTATGAATTATTGTTGCACCCAAGTTCTTTGGATGAAACAACAATTAAACGATTATGGCAAAGTTGTTGATCATATTCTCATCAAATGTGACAACACAAGTGCAATAAATCTTTCAAAGAATCCTATCCAACACTTTAGGAGTAAACACTTTGACATTAGACATCACTTTATTAGAGATCATGTCCAAAATGGTGATGTAGTGTTGGAGTTTATTAACACTAATTATCAACTTATAGATATTTTCACTAAACCTCTTAATGAAGAAAGGATGAACTTCATTAAGAGGGAGCTGAGAATGCTTGATGGAAGCTCTCTAGAGTGAAAATTAGATCTTTGATAATGTTCTTTGTTTAGTGTGTTGCTTTGAATAATTTATTGCTATATTTGATAGATGTGTACTATACTTGTTTGGATGTCTTAATTCTTTATGCAAATGTGTTTCTTTATGCCAATTTGCATGAATTTAGCATCAATGAATTAAGTAGATCACAACATAGAAGGTCAATTCATATCTCTTTATGATTTCTTTTCTTGCCTAGTAATTTGCGGTCATTACTTTCCATTCGCGATCGCTATTTCAATTCTCCGCCATGAACTTTTTTCAAAATTTAAAAGTTTTGACTATTGACTCCTTCAATTTTTGAGGAATTTTTGTCCGTCACTTATATTTTTTGAAATTAGCGATCGCAACTTGAGGTTCATAGTCGCAAATTAGAGTAACTACTAAACATTAATTGATTTGACTACCAACTGATGCACCCCCTTATTTATTTCAAATTTGACTATTTGTTACTATTTTTGTACTATTTTCTTGCTTATTTAAACTCTTTTTAATAGTGTTCCATCTCACTTTTACATACTCTCTTCATCTCTCTTCATTTTCTTGTCTCAAACCTTCTATAGTCTTTACTATTCTCTAATGGCACCTAAAAAAGCTTTCTAGAATAGAGAAATGAAAGGGCATAGCCTAAACCTCTGGTCCTCTTGCCCTTCACTTGATGAAAGGGATTACCAAAGAAGAAAAAGACCACTACAAAGCCAACTCCTTCAAAATTATGAAACTTAATAAGATTCCCTTAACCTTTCTCTTTGAATCCCTAGGAATCAAGGATGAAATTCATGCCTACCTATCCAACCTAGGCTAGAATGAGTTTATCTTTTGAGATGAACCTAGCTATGAAGAAATCGTTAGGGAGTTCATGTGCACAGTCACTTTGAGCTGAAGAGCATAATCTAAAGCAGGTCAGTATGGGTTGTTTTATGGGCTTTTAGGGATCCTTTTTTTTATCACCTTTGAACAACTTTCCAACCTTTTTAATCTTCAAGTGGGAGATGATATTCTATTCATCATCTTTACACTTGATATCATCTACTCTGAATTTTGGTTTGAAATATCCATTGAAACCAAATATGACCTAAAAACATCCTTAGCTAAGTATACCCAGACCCTTTTAAATTGGCTTCTTTATCATATCATCACCTTTTCTGTAAATGCAAGAGGTGATGGAAATGAAAAGGTCTCTTAAAAGGACCTAGCCTTTCTTTTCTATTTAATAAAAAACAAACCCATCCAAACTGGTTGATTCCTTATGGATCAATTGATTCGCATGAGTACTAAGCCTAAGAGCTAATTTTTTCTACCCTCTCATGTCACAGTAATTTATAGATATGTAGGAGCACTCAATGAGAAGAATGAAAAATTCCTCATAAAGAAGTATTTATCATCCATAACTTCCTTGACTCACCCTACCTCATCAATGCCAAGGCTATACATCTAGATTCTTACAGTTATACCTTAGGTTCTTTTGGTGCTAAGAAGCTTGAAACTTCTCAAGCCTCAAAGAGGAAGATGCTTGTCATAGAGGAGGGTAATTAACTAATTATACCTCTCTCGCCTCAACCTAAAACCAAATCCTCTGCCATTTCTTTCTTCTTAATAAACAAGAAATTGGACAAAGTTATGAGGATGATGAAGAGGAGATTTTTTTTTTACTTTCCCACCTCCATAGTGACTTGTTAGATCTTCAAGAAATGGTGGATGCTACTCCTTGCCACCTCTCTGATTTTAAAGATTGGAAGGATACTTCGGAAGAAGAAGAAGATCAAGAGGTAGAGGAAGTGGATGAAACACAATGAGGAGGTGCAAATGAAGAAATTGTTGATTCTAAAGATGATGACAACTCTATAATCTTTTAGTGTTCTTTATTAGGCTTATAGTATTTTCTTTTCTTTTGTTTACTTTATTTCTTTTATAAGTATGTAGTTCCACAATTTTCTATTTCTATAAATAAAAGTGTTTGCAATTTCTATTTTATGCATTTATTTATGATGTGTGATTGATCTTCTATTTACTATCCCAATTTATGCTTTTTGTATTTGTCACCATTACACTTTTACACAATTTCAAATTCTACTCTTTTTTTTATCTTGCTAAATGGAGAGAGAAATAGTAGTAAAATAAATTATATGACATATTATCATGGGAACTATAAGTTGAGGGGGAGCAATCTAATCTAATAGGGATCAAACTAATCCAAAATGTAAATCTTTGATAAACTTAGTTTCTCAATAAGTATTCTGTTAAAAATGTTAACCATCTCAACTTCACACTCATGTAATTCATTTTCTTTAGTAAAATCAATCTAAGTTGTCAAAATAAAAAAAAGGAGAGATTGTTGGACTAAGTTGGTCAAACCTAAGTCAAATGCCTCTTTTTATCTTAACAATGAAGATTGATAAGTACTAACATTTTGTTTAAGTGTTGTTTTTACAATTCTTAAGTTAGGTTTGATTTGGAAGTTGGATGGAAGTCTAAATCTCTAACATTGAGCAAGACATCCAAATTCATGGTTAAGAACTTCTAAATCGTAACCATGACCTTACAATAAGAATGAATGAACTTAAACCAGGTGAATTCACAGAGCAAATCACAGTCATGATCTAGCCAATGAAGACATGAATGTCATACAAAGTGATTCAGGTTGACGTTTGCCAGTCGCGACCATAATTTTTATAGCTATATGGAAGGAATCGAGTTTGTAACCATAACATGACAAGTGTCCAAAATGACCGTTGGGGTATCAAAATTTGTGAGGGTAAAAAAATTGTCAAGACCACGACACATGGAAGTAATTTTCCCTCATTAAACAAAAGGATTTACGGTTACTATCACATCTAAGAAGGATCTTAATTGTGACAGTAACTTTTGGTTGGTTAGACAAACGCAACAACTATTTTTCTCAGTGAACCAATAGTAGCATGACACATGGACTAGCCGTTAGATATAAAATGAGGTTCTCCACTATGATTTTAGTCTTCCTAGTGCAAATTAGAAATTCAGAACTATGAAATGCTAGTCATGATCGCAAAATCAATTTGACAGGCATTTAATGCAAAATCTTCCTAGCTTACTTTAGAGATTTAGGCATAGTTTGTTAGTAATATCTCTTTGATGATTATTGCCTATATATACTCTACAAAATAGACATGAATGCAAGAGAATATCATTGATTATAGCCAAGCTCTTGCAATTTTACTTCTCAACTTCTTATTCTTTGTATGTGAGTTATTATTATTAGGTGTAAACATTGAATAACATTGTAATTGGGTTTGAGAGTTAGCCTAGCTATTAAAATTCTTGTATTAGGTTAAAGTATGAGCCTTTGTAAAAGCACTTGAGTGAGGTTTATTTGTGAGCCTTAAAACATAAATTGTAGGGTTGTGTGTGAGCCATTAAAACATATTGTACAAGTTTAGTGTGAGCTTG
>CATIWR010161403.1:0-10672 GCA_949677035.1 Omphalea diandra | reverse complement strand
CAAGTAAATGTTTGATTGTGTGTAGGATGGATAAAACCTATATGCATATGTATTTTGAACATGAATGATATGAGTTATGTAAATGAAAATGGTCGTTACATTTATTGGTATCAGAGCTAAAATGAATTGGTCATTACACATAAGCTATAAATATTATTGTTTGCCCAATAACATCAAGTATTAGTCTTTAAACAAATCAATTATAAATATTGTTGGTTGCCCAACAACATTAAGTATTAGTCTTTAAACAAATCAAATATAAATCCAACAAAATTCAAGCAATATAATGACTAATAACAATACCTATACCTCATATCACAACATAATTTCATTCCCAAGTCATAATTTATCAACGCCTCATGAAAATAAATAATTCAAGGGTATAACAATATTTTCATCAATGTATTCATCAATAACATCTTATTAAACAACATTTCATTCCATTGAGTATATGTTCATGACATTTAACCAATCACACGTTTAGTACCATTAGTCATTTACTTACCTCTTCCTTCAAACTATTAAGCCGTGGATAGTCTCGGCTTATTTTCAATATTATCTTCAATGTCACAAGGACCTATTTCAATACAACAAATCAATCCATGATGATAAAAGTAAAATTTTCATCTTATTATGCTTAAATGCTCTAATAAAATATCATGAACTTGATAGGTTTTTTCAATAATTACTTTTGACTCACAAATCCAAATGACCTATTTTTTTTCAATTAAACTAGACATAAATGGGTACACCATATCCAAAATATGCACTACATAATTTATGGTCAATTTTATAAATTTTCTTTTTTTCAATGTCATGTCAATCTGAGTGTGTCTAACATTTTTGGGTATATCTCAAATCTTACAAATCCAATTGTAAAATTGATTTACCATAGGTTACAAAACACAAAAAGGAACATTTTTTGAATTTTACTCATTGTCTAATTCAGCCTATATAGTCACCAAAACGAATGACCAATCTCAGTGTGAGTAGGTTTTCAACATGTTGACAATCAGTCATGATGAAAGGGTAATATCTCATCAACCATGATAAATATGGCAAAACTGCTTTATAGGCATGTATATAAGACATAAATATACAACTTTCAAGTTTGGAACATCACCAAATTCTCATTCTATGGCCATCAACTTCTTGAAAAACATAATTAAAAGACTAATGAGGTTTCATCAGGTTCAGGGTCAATCACAATTAATGAGCCTCATCTCTTTCCACAAAACAAATTAAGCAAAACTTCTTTACAAGTGTTTAGAGGGGATATAAACCTAAAAATTTCATGTTTTTCACTTTTTTGAAATCATCACATAAGATCATCAAAATATATGAAAACAAAAAGACTGAGGAGATTTCGGTTGGTTGTGAACCAGCCCTAATTAAGAAGCCATAGCCCTTCACACACACTAAATTAAGTAAAACTATTTCACATGCTATCAGATGGGGCATAAATCTACAACTTTCATGGTTTACACTTTCCATAATTCCTCTTCTAGGGTTATGAAATCATAGGTATAACAAGCTGCTCTAATAACAAAACCAACACAATCAGCTCTATTTTTCTTAAGCTACAAACTTCATATATAAGCTCTACCTCAAATACTCCATAATTCTTACTAACCATAAATGATTAACATGTCAGGATGGAGGAATTTTGTGTTGAAAGAAGATAAAATCACTGACCTCTTTTGCCAAAATTAGAAAAGCTTAGGGTTTCCTCCAAGCTAGCTCACTTTTCTCCCTCTTCTTTTTCTTCTTCTTCTTCTTCCTCCTTTCTTCATTTCTTTCTTTCTATTTTTTGCACTCTTTCACATTTTTAGCTCTCTAATCTGATCCTAAAATATGAAAATTTTAATTTGTATACCTACCCTAATAAGACAAAATCATGGTGTCTCACTACCATTGGTTGGAAGTTTAATATTCCTCTTTTAGTCCTTCTTCTTCACTCTATCATCACTTCCATCCATCTCTTAATCCCCATATACTCCTTATACTTTTAAATAAGTTCTAGACACCATTAATTCAAATACTATAACACACACACACACACACACACACACACACAACATATGACAATTTGGCATGCCACTATGCAAACATCATATTGATATTCAAATGCAACAATGTAAGTGTTATTGTCATGCTTATGCCATGTGATGCATATATTTGAATATATTATAATTAAAATGCATATAATTTGGGTTGAGGATGTTACACTATCAATATGTTCAAAACATATTATTGTTGCTCAATGATTAAATTGACCCTTTAATAATGATTAATTTGTTAAAAACATATATCAATGATTAACACTTAATTAATCTGTCATGATTAATAAGACAAAAAAAAGAACACAAAGATCTTATTAAACTATATTAATTAAATTAATAACAGATCACAAAAAATAGTAACCGTGTTAATCAAATCAACACTGTCAAATTTATTTAATCATTTTGAACCCTAAAACACATTAATTGAATCAATGTATTATTTTCATTTTTTAGGAAAATTAATCAAATCATCCTTAAACTAATCCATTTTACATTAAACCTTTGAAATGATTTTCAAAACGATCACACCTCTGTTCACAAATATAACCTTTATATACAAAACAATATCAAAATCAATTTAATCAAATCCATAAGTGGCTCTAATAGCATTGTTGGATTTTATATGAAGAGCACGGTGGAAAAACAAAAATTGTCTACATACAAAACCCACCATGGATATATGTAATCTAATTAAATCAATAAGAAAAGATGTGAAAACCTACCAATTCAAGTAAATATCATAAGATCGTTGGAAGGTAAAGAGAGGGTTTACACCGGTAACATCCAACCTTAAGCTTGGAGTCTAGATTGTTGAATTTTGATGCCACCAATATGATGAATGCCCCCTGTAGGGATATCCATGAGCAAGCTCTCTCAAATGTTAGTATGGTAGCACTATTTTCTCTCTAAAATGTTTTTTTTTTTTTGAACATAGCATAAATGTTCTCACACACTATCAAAAAACCTTAAATGTGGATATATATCATAACCATTAAGATATTTATGTCGACTTTGTATCTTAATAGGTATAGATAAAATAATTTCATATTCCATTTTAATTGTTAAAACGAAATATATATCTAAATAATTTAGATAATTTCTCTAATTATCTTAATTATAAATAGAAAGAGCAATAAAACCCTATTTCACTTTGGGTCTATCCTATGTGTGTGACCCCTGCAGGTTCACATAATGTTGGCAGTGGGCCAAAACCTATTTTTGATCCACAAGTCATAAGTGGCTTCTAGCAAAATATATTGACTACCCAAATTATGTAAAGGTCAATAATTTGACCTAACCAATTTTACAAATATAACTCTGTAATCCTTTTCTCATATTATATCTCAATTGAACATAAGACATGAATCATTTCATCATTATATATTCAATTCTTTTTTTATCTCCAAATAGACTGATGTAAAATGATATTGATAACCGTTATCAATTCATTTCTGCATGGTCATATAATCTCTTTAGTCTAACTTATCGAGGGGCTCAAAGATATATTTCTCATAAATATATATAAGACAAATTTATCCTTAATCACTCATATTCCTTTATATGATTTATTTTATGTACAATATCAATTTATTTATTCATCCATTTAAAGATAATATTGGACCATATCAAAATATGAAATTCATTATATTGGAATCCATGGTGATTTTTAGATTTGAGGATTAAGTTAATACTATTGCATGAGAATCACTTGTGACAGTTTATCCATGTGGTGTTCTCATAGTGGGTCAGTCAAATACAACGTTTCTTAAACATATATCTATGTGTTTGACTTAATATTGCATATTCATGACTAGTAAAATACAGTCATCAATCAAAACACATACTAGTCTTAATTTATTATTATCCCAATACTAATGACCGACTAGGGACAATTTAGAATAAAATTCTTTACACCTAAAAGTTTTACTATAAAGTCACATACTTGATAACATCAATTAGAATTAATTATTCATGAAATTTATCATTTAGTGATAAACAAAAGAGATATTTAGTAAAAATGTAACTATAGATTATTAAGAAAATATCCATTACAAAAAATGGCTTGGGGCACATAACAAACAAGTGAAACTTCAAAATTTGATGGCGCTCACAATACAGCTTCCATAATAAAATGTTTCAAGCATTCTACCTTGTAGGTTTTTTAGACACCCTATATCTTAGATAGCCAAATTGGATTCTTTTATTTCACATTAAAAATTTGGTAGGCCCAAGTAAGCTTGATGACCATTAACGATAAGAACTCTAAACAGTTGTTTAATTGCATCAATAACATTTGAGCCCTAATAGGATTAAATGGGAAGGCTAACTTTTCATAGTTAATTTCCTAGTTTGAAGCACCTTCATAAATTGCCAAATAGTGCTTTAAGAATCTATAATCAACTAGAGCTGCTTTATAAAAAAAATAATAAACTATCATCAGCAAAAAACAAATGAGAAATTGTTAGGCTAGAACTTCCAACCTTTACACCATGAATATGGCCTCTGTGAACTACCTTATAAAGCAATACCTTGAACACAAAGCAAAAAGAGTATGGAGAAAGGGGCTCTCCATGTATGCTATGACAAGTCGACACAATATTGCCACACACCTCCCTTTTAATGATAAAAGAGTAGGACATCGATGAGATACACTTCATTGTTAGTTTGATCCATCTTTGATCAAAATCAAGATTATTCATAACTTAGCATAGGAATCTCCAATCCATTTTATCATAAGCCTTGCTCATGTCTAATTTTAAGGACATGAAGCCACTACTACCATTACTATGATTTCTGAGCCAGTGAATACCCTTAAACCTAAGCATCACATTATTAGAGACAAGTTGTCCATGGACTAAGGCACACAACTTCATGTCAACCACTTCATCCAAAATACCACAACAACAGTTAGTGATGGTTTGGGATAAAATCTTATACCTGACATTACAAAGGTTTATTGGTCAAAAATCATTTACAAATGGGATCTTTAATTTTTGGAATTAGTGTTACCAGTGTGTTATTTCAATCACCAATTTCTTCATTACCATTTAAAATTTGAAGCCACTTTGCAATCATATATGTGCTTACTATATGCCAAAACTTTTGGAAAAAAATTATAGAGACTCCTTCTAATCTAATGCCTTTACTTGAATCCATATCAACAACTACCTTTTTAATATTATCTTCAGTAAAGGCTTGCATAACAAATCATTCATATTGGGTGAAACAACAAGATCAATGTCTTTAAGAACTTGAAAAGTATTTTGATTGTTAAGGCATGAAGAGGGGAAAATATTAGTGAATGATTATTGTACTCATGTCCTATTATACTCATGTCTCATGTTTCACGCACCAAAAATCTACTGTTATTGTGTAGCCCTTAATTTAATTATTAACCCTCTTTCTTCAGGCAAATTGATGAAATAATATAGAATTTTTGTCATCACTAACCATCCACCCCATATGAGCCTTGTTGCCTCTAACAAACCTCTTCTTTATGTAACAATTTTTCTAAATGATTTTCTAATTGTTCGGCCAAACACAAATCTCGTTCAGAGCTACCATCATTTTTGGACTTTCTATATGATGTCATAATCCATCAACTTCATCCAAAACCTTCTTAAAATTAAGCCAACTCCATTTTCTCAATGTTGTAGCATTGAAATTTATTTTATCTATCAAAGAAGCTTTTCCATTAGCTACCCAAGCCAACCTAATCAACTCCTTACATTTTTGGTGATGTCTACATGCATGAGGTGTCACTTCCACTCCGCCCAGCTTCTAATAAAACACTCTATAATATGAGTGATAGAAGTTAAAGGAATAGTAAATTGCCTTAGGGAATAGATCTTGCCAAGCTTCATTAGCCAAAAATGGTATAGTCAACATTTTACTAATTCCATTAGAGTGATTATTCATCCATGTAAACAAAAGGCCCTTAGTTTTAATTGATTCTAAACTACAAAAATCAAGAAATTCTTAAAAAAAAACATCTATCTGACTCAAACTATGCAATCCACCCTCATTCTTTTCCTCATCTACCAAGATCTTATTAAAATCTCCACCTATAAGCTACGACAAATCATATATTCCATTTAGCCTTTTAACTAATTCCTAAGTAGTCAGCATTAAAAAAGGAACATTATTCCCATACACTTTGGTAAACAACCAATGTCTTCCATTTTCATTAACAATTGCATCTATATGACTAGTAGAGAAAGATTTAATAGGCATATCAAGGGGCTTCTTCAAAAATAATAAAAGCCCACCATTTTATTGAAAATTATCAACTATAAAAGAACTGAAAAAATTTAAAGAAAGTTTTAACAAATTACACTGGAAATTACCATGTTTTATCTTGGACAAGAAAAAAAAAGGTCAATATTTTTCTCCATGACAATCTTTTAGAGATTTTTTAATGCTAGTTCGTTCTCAAGCCCCCAAAAATTCCAACATAAACACCTATGTATCCTTGATTGGACTGAATCTTAGCATCCACTGAATTAATAAAGATATCCATCATCACATCTTCCCCATTTATATTCTTTTGGTTCCAGTAATTGCACTTAAAAAAATCATCCTCCTCCCAAATCCATTTACTAGGCATAAACACTATATTTTTAGCTTTTTTCTAAAACTTGTTGTCTTAAAAATGCAATGTTATTTCAAAGCTTGTTTATAACAGGGTAATGGTGTTTGATGGTTAAAAGGTTTACAAGGTTCAGGTGAGTGTTTGATATGACTAGGTCCATAATTGACCAAGTAGTCATACTTGCCAGAAGGTTCACCCAAACATCCTATAGAAGGATCTCCATCTTCATACCGTCTCCTCATATTTTTTTCGAAACATCCCCTGCCTTTTTTCTTCTTTTCTTCTTTGTCTCCATCCTCAAATCTATCATAGTAACAGTCATCACAATCACATCCTCCCCAGAAGTAGTGACCATCCCTTTGGAAGGGATCGATTGGCTTTCCATCCATTTCAAAATATTTCACAGGAATATTAGTTTCTGGCTCATAGGGAGTCATCATCATTTGAGTAGTAAACATAGCACCATCTGCAAGAGGAAGCATAGGTCTTTCAAACCTTGTTTCTATAGTCCTATCAGCCCGTCTATAGTACACCGGCTCTGTAGACTGGACTAGTTGATCCTGTTCATGGAGCTTTTCATAGCTTGTAATCCAAGCTTCAAGTAAAAGCTTGATAAGCTCTTCCCTAGATATTTGTCTAGGGACATGGATGCAGGTCGGGACTTTGTTGGTTTCTGCAAGTATCAACAAAGACTCATCTTTATTTGGAAGGGATAGATCTATAGAGTGATTTTTCACTCTATAAATCATTTGATAATGGAGAGTCGTCGCTGCAGCAGAAGTGACTTGTGGTGCCCCTACTATTTGAATCTGAACCTCAAGAGAGTGCATGACATTTGGATCTTTTAGGGCCATGTTGTAATTGGGGTAGAAAGTAAACATAACAGTGCCAACATTTAGTGAAGTTTCTACTATCCCAATAACAACATGTTGATACTGGAGATAACGTCTGTCAAGCAAGGCTATCCTGGCGAACACATGAAGGCCTTTTCTTCCATGGTAACTGACAGCAAGTCTGATAGCACCAAAGTGCATATGAGTATACCATTGAGCTATCCATTGATGGACAAACTTAGGTGGAATCTCCAGATTAATGAACTGTTCCAACCCAATTGCCTGGACTAGACATTCATCAAAGCTGGAAGCTTGTACATACTCCTTTACAGACTTAATAGATGGTTTGATTAAGGATCTAATGGTACGGATAAGGCTAGACTTGTTTCTTTGGAAGGCATCATAAGGGTTTAGGAAAGGAATACTAGCTTCTTGGATTTTCTTTTCATCAGGGATATAACTGAGTTCATACAAATAGTTTATTTTTTGCTCTTTTCAACTCCAAAGCCTTTTTCACAATAATCTTTTCCTTATCCTTATGTCCTATACCCACAATCTTCGTCTTACTTGGAGAATAGTATGTTGAAATCAATCCCTCCACTTGTTAGATCTGCATAAGTATGAATTCACCAAACCCTCCTTATCCTGAAGAGACACTTATTTTATGGCCTGGGCATGCTTAGCAGCTCCATCACTTATCGTTAAAGCCATGAAAACCTTATCCTCTTCTTCAATTGGATTTCAATTATTTTGTCCTTAGAATACCATTTGAACAAAAAACCTATGGTCTTTCCAATCCTAAGCCAAACTACACTGAACTGTCAATGGGAATATTCGCAATGGAGTTGTCCTTAGTGGTTTTTGTCGTCTCATTTGAAGCACTATGATTACCATTCTCTTGTCATATGTTTCTTTTGAGGAGAATTCTATTTGCAAACCCCCTCCCCCCATTTTCTCTTTACACTCATACTACTAAACTTTGAGAAATTATATTATTTATGTACTCTAAATAAATTACCTATTTCACCATTGTTACTTATATACAACCTATTCATATTATTAAAACTCATCACCCTTTATAAATTGACTAAAATTTATGTACAGTCCTTTTATATTATTAAAGTTTATCACACTTAATAATATTTTAATAAAACTTTTCATACTCTGTGAATTAACTAAAGAAAATATTTTTGTTTTAGGCATTAATGGAACAAATTGCACCTATTCCTTATATTACATGCAATTAACATAAATATCGATATGATTATACTCAAAGATAGAAAGTCTCATATGTTAATAATATTAAAATATTTTAATCACTATGTCTTAATAATGTAAATATTGTAGTGCCATAAATAATTAATTTAAATGACACATGATATTTAATGCATAATATTTGAATATTTTTATAAAAAATAAGATTTTTTTAAACAAATTATGGATGTTATTATAAGGTATTTGTCTTAAATTAATGATTTATTTTGATATGAAATATTGGAGATTATGATAAAAATGAAAAATGAGATTCTAATGTGAAAATGGATTTTGTAATTGAAAATATCAAAAAATGGATGTAAAAATTAAAAGAATAGAAAAGAAAAATAGAAGGTTGTTAAAAAAAAAATTAACTGAGAAGAAATTGTAAAATTAAAAAAAAATGTAAAAAAAAAATAAAAGGTTACAAATAAAATTAGCTTCCTTTTAAAAAACACCAAGGAAGTTTGTCACTTTACTTCTAAGGCCCACAAGCAAAATCTTTTTCTTTGATTTTGTTCTCATACCGAAGGTCACATTCTTTGCGTAGATGACCAATTTTACCACACCTATAGCAGAAATCTGGCAGCTTTTCAAACACCAATGCAATCGGTCTATGTCTCCACCCTCTTCAAAAAATCCAACAACACCATTCATGGGAGAGGTTCCATAATGTTTAATCTAATTCTGATTCATAAATACTTTCCAAAACTAAAATTTCATGCATTCAAGTCCATCTCTACAAGCTACCCCCACTTGCTTCCCAATCCTTTTGCATATTCTACATTCATATATCCCAAAGGAATATAGTGTAATTGAACCAAAAAATTTCCCATGTCAAAGAGAAGATCAGCAATCTGTTCGTGCACTGTAATATCAGAGAAGATGAGTATAGACTTGTCAAAATTCCACGGGCCACCGTTAAAGGGTACGTTGCGTTCAATCAGAGATCTAAAGCATTTAAAATAAAAATAAAAACACATTCCTGCCTACAAATTCTATGTCTACTCCTTGTGTGATTTGCAAAAAATTATGGAGGGCAGCCTTGAAAGCCTCTCTATTCATCGCTTTCAAAGAGTGAACCTTGCACGCCAGACAATTTTGGATCCATTTCTTAGCTGCCCATCTACTGCCTTCATCAGCCTTTAAAACTGGATCTGTTCTCACCATCCCCTAATTTTAGTTTTGCACAAATTTTGGCTAATTCTTCTAGGTCCATGAAACTATGATCCCAACCTAGCCGACCTCAACATGGACTCTGTCAATGTCGCGATTGCATCTGCCAGGTGCACTCTCTCAATGTTATGCTTGGATCTGCAAATTGGTGCTCGAAGAAAATATTGAAACATAAACTTACTACCACCGCCACCGACAACACAAAACCAAAATCAAAACCAAACTAAAACAAATCCGAAAACCAGCACACTTGCCCATGAGTGAGGATGTCTCGTACCGAACAACCAGAGATAGGAAGTAGTTACGCTAGGCAGACCTAGCCGCCTCCTAAACCCAAGACGAGGAGAGAACCATAGTTGTCAAAATCGCGAGTTGACTCGTACGATTTTACGAGTTAAAATCACGTAAACGATTTTAATCGTATATAAAATAGGATTTGTGGTAAAATCGGGTGAAATCGAGTAAAATCGGATGTAAAATCGGGTGTTGACTCATTATTATTTTTTTAAAATTTTTCTATCTAATTTTTTCTCTCTGTTTTTATATTATTTCTCCTATATTTTTCTCTAATTTTTCTTCCTTTTTTGTTGTTGGAATGCTTTATTTTCTCTTTATTTTCTATTTTTTGTTGCTCAATTTTATATTATTGGGACTATACATTAATTGTTAATTGCCAATTGTAATTGACTAATCCTATATGACTGAAAATTGAAATTACTTACTACTATTGGGAAGTAAAGTTTTACACAAAAAAA
>CATIWR010161380.1:0-16562 GCA_949677035.1 Omphalea diandra | reverse complement strand
TCACTTTCCCTAATTCCTCTTCTAGGGTTATGAAATTGTGGGTGTAAAATTATGTTCTAACAGCAAAATCAATAGAATCAACTCTTGTTCTCTTGGTTTATAACTTCCATCTAAAAGCTCTATCACAATTACTCCATAATTCTCATTAACCATGCATGATTAACATGTCATGAGAGGTTAATTCCAGTTGAGAAGAAGATAAATTACATACCTACTGTCCCAGAATTGGAAAACCTTAGGCAGCTCACTCTTTTTCCTCTCTTCTTCTTCTTCTTCCTCTTTTTCTTCTTCTTTTTCTTCTTTCCTTTGCTTTCTCTTTGTTTTTGGTGTATTCCACAATTTACCCCTCAATTCTGACCCTAATTAGCAGATATAAACTTATTATAATAATATCAAATCATGGTGTTTCATTTCCATTGGTTGGAAGGTCACTTTTCCTCTTTTAGTCCCTCTTCTTCACTCATTAAGCACTTCCATCCATCTCCTAATTCCTAGATGCTCCTTATACTTTTAGATGAGCTCTCAAATACCATTATTTATGATGCCATGAAATAATTTGTCATATAATTTGTCATATAACTATGCAAACACTGCATATATGTTCAAGCATCCCAAATACAACGGTGCAATTGTCATTGTCGTGTTTTTACAATTCACATGTCTAAATGATTATTTATCATGTGCATATGTTCATGTGAGATTTCATATCATTCGATATAGTGCATATGGTCATATGTGATTTCATATCATTTGTGTAATGAATATATTAATGTGATAATGCTAATGAATAGGGATAGGGATGTTACATCATCATTCTTCAAAAGTTGGGGTACTTATAGTGAAAAAAGGGATGCACCTATGCTATGCAACATAGATTGCATTATACTTTCCTCTCTCCCTCTCTCTATAGATAATATCATAAAATATTTTATAACTTATCATTTTAAAGTTGTATGTATAGCCAAAAGGTTGTATGTACAAGTAACTACTTAGTTGGATAACCAATTAGGCTATCTAGGTCACTATTCTAAAAGCTTCATACCACATAGCATTCAGTGAGTTATTTATATAACCATCTATATTGGTTGTATAGCCATCTAAGATGGTATTATAAAATACTAGTGAAATTCTAGTATTTAGCTATAAAGCTTAGGTGTTTGAGTGGTATGTTTGGTTTAAGGTTTGCCCATGCTTTGCCTTTTTTTAGGCATTATTTTTTTCACCATTTTGGAGATAAGTTTAACAAGTTTCTCATCATTAGGCTCACATCTTAGCAATCCAAAATTCAATGCTCACATTAGTCCTTTCTTAAAAGCTTGATGATAGGCTCATAAATTAAGGTCAGTCTTATAATGAATTGGTTAATATATTATGCCCTAAGAATCCACACAATTTATTTCTCTGTCTCAATTCTCAAACTTGTGGAATGGCCTTAACCATATGCCCTAAGAATCCATATAATTTATTTCTCTGTCTCAATTCTCAACACTTATGGAATGGCCTTAACCATATCTAGATCTACTTCAATATTGTTTTTGCTCACTCATGTCCTAATAACTTTTTTAAGGTGACGTCGACCATACACTTCTTCAAGCTCAGCGTCAAGTTATATTTGTCAACTCTTTGTAAGAGCTTTTCTAGAGCATTTAAATTAACTTTTATAAGTATCAAACTTCATCATTATATCAAAGGCATATACTTTTACCTATTTATGTATCATGTCATGGAATAATGTAGTTGTCATTCACTAAAATGATGGCCTAGTATTCTTTACCACAATGATAACACTCGATAATAGAAGGTCTCCCACTTAGTGTTAATGTTTAACTTGACCTTATCTATTATAGCCATGAAAATCTATTATATCTTAAGAAACCATCCATTAATCAGTACATCACACATCCAATAGCAATATCAACTATAATATTAATGTGAGGCATTAGGAAATCATCTTTAGGATAGCCCTTATTGAAGTCTCTATAGTCAACACATACACTTTGCTCATCCATCTTTCTTAGGAACTAGCATCACATTAGTTGAGCACTCTAGATAATCACATCATAAAATTATCAGACATATACACATTGGAATCTAATTATCATTTTTACACACCTTTTGATGTGACCAACCTTTATGGTAGGTTTGGTTATCTCTCTAGGGCTTCCTCAAAGTTTTAAGATCCTAAAATTTGATACATACATGATTATACGCATGTCAAAATGATTATGAATGCTTGGAATGCAACTATGGCATGATTCATGCAAGTGGACCTAGTGTTGCTGCAAATTTTCCTTATATGGAAGCTTGAGCTTGCTACATTCTCATAGCAATAACTCTAGATTTTCTTATCCAAATGACTTGATTCTTTTTTTCAAAAAAAAAAAAAGACACATAATGAGACAACATATTTGAATCTCAAGCCACTATCAGACACACAAAAAATGTGGTGAATTTTAAAATTTTTCCCCATTGTAATGTCATATTAGTCTAAGTAGGTCTTACATTCCTGGGTGTATCTCAAATTGTACAAATCCAATTGCAATAATAATCTACCATCAGTTACAAAACATATAATTTAACATTTTTCATGTTTCACTTATTGTCTAATTCAGTCTATAAGGTCACCAAAACAAAGGACCAATCTTAGGGTGAACAGGTTTGTAACATGTTGACAAATAGTCATGATGAAGGGATAATATCTCAATAACCATGTTGTATTTCGAAAAAATATTTCATAGATATGTATATCAGACATAAATATACAACTTTAAAGTTTGGACCATCATTAAAATTTGAATCTATGGCCATCAAATTCTTGGAAAACAAAGTTAAAAGAAAGGTGGGGTTTCATCTGGGTACAGGGTCAGTCCCAATCAATGAGCCATATCCCTTTCCATACAACAAATAAATCAAAAGTGCTTTACAGGTATTTATAAGATATATAATACTACACATTTCATGTTTTACACATTGTCAAAATCAAAACATAAGGCCATCAAAATATAAGAAAATAGAAAGACTGAGGTCATCTCAGTTGGTTGTGAACTAGCCCTAATGAAGGAGCCATAACTCCTCACACACACCAAATCAAGCAAAACTGTTTTATATGAATTTATATGGGATATAAAACTATAACTTTTGTATTTTGAATTTTTCCTAATTTCTCTTATGGAGTTATGAAATCATGGGTATAAAATCTTGCTCTAATAGTAAAATCCAACACAAACAACTCTTGTTCTCTTAGATTTCAACTTCCATCTAATAGCTCTACCTCAATTATTCCATAATTCTCATTAACCATGTATGATTAACATTTCATGAGAGGTTAATTTTAGTTGAGAAGAAGATAAATTAACTTACCTATTATCCCAAAATTAGAAAAACTTAGGACTCTTTCCCATGCAGCTCACAATTCTTCCTCTTCTTCTTCTTATTCTTCTTATTCTTCTTCTTCCTTTCTTTATTTCTTCCTAGGCTCTCTCTCTCTTCTGCTATAACTCATGTCTAACCCCTTAATTCTGATCCTAATGGGTCAAAAATTTCACTTATAAGCCTATTGCAATAAGTCATAAGCAATATTGTTGCATTCATATTGGTTGGAAGTTCACTTTCCTCTTTTAGTCCCTCATCTTCACTCCTTAAGCACATCCATCCATCTACTAATTCCTATATGTTCTTTATACTTTAAAATAAGCTATATAACACCATTATTTATATATGTTGCATTCTCTTATAACTGATGATTTCCACTGGCTCTTTAATGTAACTTACATCATCTGCAATTGTTATTATTGGATCCCTAAGTATATGTGTAGAATCAAACCTATACTTCCTTAGCATACTCACATGGAATACATCATGAATTTGAGCTATTTCTAGTGGTAGTGCTAGCCTATAAGCTAATGGACCAATTCTTTCTAAGATCTCATATGGTCCTATGTATCGAGGACTCAGTTTCCCCTTCTTGCCAAATCGAATTATTCCTTTTTATGGTAAAACTCGAAGGAACACTTTGTGTCCCACCTCATATTCCATTTCTCTTATGTGTTGGTTTGCATAGCTCTTTTGCCTGTCTTGTGCTCCTTTAAGTTTGCTCTTGATTACTTTCACCTTGTCTATAGTGTCTTGCACTAGTTCTAGCCCACACATCCCTTTTTCATCCCAATAGATTGGACTTCAACATTTTCTTCCATATAGTGTTGTATATGGTGCCATCTGTATACTGCTATGATAATGGTTATTATAAGCAAATTTAATCAAGGCAATATATTCATCCCATGCACCTTTGAACTCCATCACATAGGCAAAAAGTGAGCTGACTTAGTTAGTCTATCAACGATCACCCATATAGCATCATTCTTCTTCAAAGTCATCAGTAATCCATATATAAAGTCCATGGTTATTCTTTCCCATTTCTATACTGGAATCGTCAATGGTTTCAATTTTCCAGTTGGTGCCTGATGTTTTGTTTTGATCTGCTAACAAGTCAAACATGTTGAAACATAGAATGATACATCTTTCTTCATTTTAGGCCACCAAAAATGGGATTGCAGGGTATCGTACATTTTTGTCATTCCTGGATGCATGGCATATGGAGCATTATGCACTTCTTATATGATTTCTCTTTGCAAGTTGTCAACATTAGGCACACAAATACGAGAACCCAATATCAAGGCATCATTTTGAATATCAAAATCACCATCTCTCTCTTGTTTTACCATTTCAATCATTTTATGTAACTTTGGATCCTTGCCCTGTGCTTCTGTAATTCGATCATGCAACATTGGTCTCACTTGAAAAGTAGCAATCAATACCCCATTATTTTGTATGTTTAGTTCCATATTCATAACTCGTAATTGAATATATATATATATATATATATATATATATATATATATATATATATATATATATATATATATAAGACAATGGAAATACTTGTAAATGAGCTACACCGCTTCTTGATTTCCTACTTAAAGCATCAACAGCCACATTTGCCTTCCCTATATGATACTTAATCATACAATCATAATCCTTTAGCAGTTCTAACCACTGTCTCTGTCTATTGTTTAATTCTTTTTGGCTTATCAAATACTTCAAGCTCTTGTGATTTGTAAATATCTGAAAAGTTTCTCCATACAAGTAGTGTCTCCATATTTTCAAAGCAAACACAATGGCAGTAAGTTCTAGGTCATGTACTAGATATGATAATTCATAAGGTTTCAGTTGTCTAGATACATATGCAATTACCTTACCATGCTGCATTAGAACACATCCCAAACATTGATGAGAGGCATCACTATATACTATAAATCCTGCATTACCAGTAAGAATGGCTAACATTAGAACTGATGTCAATCTATCTTTTAATTCATCAAAACTCTCTTGACATGCTTTAGTCCACTGAAATGGTACATTTTTGCAAAGTAACTTAGTTAAAGAAGCAGCTATAAGTGAAAATCCCTTAACAAATCGATGATAATATCCAGCTAGTCCTAAGAAACTTTAGACTTTTACAACATTCTTTGGGGTTTCTTATTTTATTATTACTTTAATTTTGTTTGGATCCACCTCTATGCCCCTTTCAGAAATTATATGTCCTAAAAATACCACATGGTCAATCCAGAACTCGCACTTGTTTAATTTAGTAAATAGTTATTTTTCTCTCCAAATTTACAACACAATCCTTAAATGTTGTTCATACTCCTTTTTGCTCCTTGAATACACCAGTATGTCATCAATGAACACAATTAAAAATTTGTCTAAGTAAGCCTGGAACAATTTGTTCATAAGAGCAATAAACGCTACTGGTACATTAGTCAAACCAAATGGCATCGCCAAAAATTCATAATGCCCATACCTGGTTCGAAAAGCTGTCTTCGGTACATCTAGGTTTGAAATTTTGAGCTGATAATATCTTGATTTTAAGTCAATTTTAGAAAACACCTGTGCTTCTTGTAACTAGTCAAACATATCATCTATCCTTGGTAAAGGATACTTGTTCTTCATAGTCACCCAATTTAACTACCTGTAATCAATACACAGCCTCATTGTCCCATCTTGCCTTTTAATAAATAATACCGGAGCACCCCATGGTGACATACTAAGTCTAATGAATCCCTTTTCAAGTAGTTTATGCAATTAGGTCTTTAATTCTCTTAACTCAACTAGAGCCATCCTATAAGGTGGTATGGATATCGGTGTAGTTCCTAAAACTAGCCCAATTGTGAATTCTATCTCCTTATCAGGTGGCAAACTAGCTAAGTCAGTTGGGAACACATCTGGAAGCTCATTCACCATGAAAATATTTTCAAGTAATTCATTTGTTAACCTTGTGTCTACCACATGTGTTAAATAAGCCTCGTAGCCACTTTTAATCATGCGAAAAGCCTTGATAGCATAAATTAGACATACAGGTACAATTTGCCTTTCCCCTTAAAACACAACCCTTGTATGATTTGGAGATTCCATAACAACATCCTTAGTAAAATAATTCACTATTGCATGATATTTGGATAAGCAATCCATACCCAGTATCACATCAAATTCATGCAGTGGCAACAGTACTAGATCAATATTCAACTCAACATCATTAATGTGAATTAGACAATCATGACATACCTTATCCACAATCATCACATCTCTCAAAGGAGTACTAGCACATAGATCAAAACCTAAAGGTTGATGCTTACTGCATAATTTTGATGCCATGTTCATTGAAATGAATGATTGTATGGAGTTAGGATAAATTAATGCATTGACTTCTAAATCATGGAGAAAAAGTTTACTAGTGATTACTTCTGGAGCAGCAATAGCTTCTTGCCTAGTCATAGCAAATATTGTGGCCTGTGTCAGGGGTATAGAACTTTGACCTTCTGATTTGCTCATACCTTGGCCAATTGTGGTTGTTCGACCTCTGCCTCTGCCAAATGATACTCCAACTCCACTTGCCTTTGAAACTTCAACTATGGGCTCTGATGTAGGTCTGCCTCTGCCTCTGCCTGTGCCTCCCTCTGACATTCTAGATTTTTCAGGACAATCTCTAAGCATATGATCAAGAGACCCACAAAAGTAGGACCCCCCAATTAATTTTTTACATTCACCCATATGTTGCCTGCCACAATGTACACATAAGGGTCGTTGTTGCATAACTTGACCTTAACCTCTGCCTGCATAAGATGAAAGTCCTAATCTTTTGCCTCTATAGCTAGAGTAACCACCCCTAGTGCTAGATTGTGATGGCATATAATCTCCACGTTTACCTTTCCTTCTGTTAAAATCCCCCATAAACTCGGTAGGTCCTCTTTTTACTTGTTGCTCCATCCTTTATTTTCCTAATTTTTCCACCTTGATTGCAGCAGCTTTTAGTTTGATATAACTTTCAAGATTTACAGCTGTGATCTTACTTCTGATCTCATATCTCAGTCCCTCTTCAAATTTTCGACATTTGTCTTTATCAGTGGCTACCATGAAGGACGCGTAATGAGATAATTGATTGAATTTTACCTCATATTCAGCTATAGTCATTTGTCCATGCTTTAGGTTCAAAAACTCTATTCTTTTATCATCTTTATATACTTATGGCATGTAAATATTATTGAACTCACAAAGAAAGTCATCTCATGTAAGCACTGGAGGTTGGGCATCACTCCCTATAATGGTTTCCCACCAATCATATGCATCCCCCTGTAATAGCGACACTACATAATCAAACTTTTCTTCCAATGTGCATTTCATCAAGTTCAAAGCTCTTTGTATTATTTTTAGCCATGTCTCCGCTACTGATGGATCTGTGGTACCAATGAAGTCAACTGCACCCTATTTTCTTAATTTATCATACATTCTCTCTCTTTGAATTTTTGTACCCTACACTGTTGGTTCACCAATTCTATATTGTGGTTGACTATGAGATATGTTTTTGTGCATGAGAATGTGTAGGAGATCTAACATTATTAGTAGGTTGATCTCTTAATGGTTGGTTTGATGCTTATATGAATGTAAATCGACTGACTCCTCTCTCCTTAGTGAGCCATGGGTACTACCATGACAACCTTATGCTAATGCCCTATAGACATATAAGACTATGCCCTATAGACATAGAAGACTATGTCATATGATAATGCAAAATAGTGCAAAAGTCATGTCAAGTTCATATGTATGTCCATATGGAACCTATCCCTGCTCTGATACCAAAAACTGTAACGACCATGTCCATTTACAAAACTCATAGCATTAATGTCTAACATACATATGCATAAAGGTTTTATTCATCATACATACACAATCAAACATGTATTTAATGTACATATATGTTATCTAATGTCAAGACTAGTGACCATAACTAGTTCCTATCTAAAATATACGTACATGACACAATGAGAGAGAGAGTTGAAATTCAGCCGACGACCTGTGGTCCATGTGTTACAATGCAAAACTCTGAGCACCAAAATGTCCAATCCTTATTCTTCGGTATCTAAAAAATATAATTGCGATTTGGTAAATTGCGACTCAATGAATAAAAATAATAATCAAATTCTTGTGGCACAACCAACATAAGAATATCATCAGGATATATTATAAGTATAACAATTGACTATGCAAGTGCAAATGCAGAATATTTATTTTTGTGTCGTGACCTTACAAGGCAAACATTGCTCTCGTGAATTCATGTGATTCTAGTGACATTTGATTTTATTGGCTAGCATATAACAAGTGATTCATTTGATCAATAACATATGCCAATGGGACCTATTGGTCCATCTTCTACGTGATTTGCAAGTGTTTGATAAGCTGGTCACAACGTCCTTTTAGTTCCATATGTAAGTGTTCATAACAATGGTATACCAAGTAATCATTGAGACCATATAATTCTTACTTGACTTGTATTCATATGTAAAAGGTAACAATTGAATCACATATACAAGTAATAGGCATAATCACATCATAAAATTATCACATATACACATTGGAATCTAATTATCGTTTTTACTCACCCTTTGAAGTGACCAACCTTTATGGTAGATTCAGTTCTCTCTCTAGGGCTTCCTCAAAGTTTTGAGATCCTAACATTTGATATATACATGGTTATAAGTATGCCAAAATGATTATGAATGCTTGGTATGCAACTATGGCATGATTCATGCAAGTGGACCTAGTGTTTATGCATATTTTCCTTATATGACAGCTTGAGCTTGCTACACTCTTATAGCAATAACTCTAGATATATTTATGCAAATGACTTGATTCTTTTTTTTAAACAAAATACACACATAATGAGACAACATATTCAAATCTTAGGCCAATATTAGATACACAAAAAATGTGTTGAATTTTTAAATTTTTCCCCATTGCAATGTCATTTCAGTCTGAATAGGTCTTACATTCATGGGTGTATCTAAAATTATACAAATCTAATTGCAATAATAATCTACCATCAGTTACGAACATAGAAATTAACATTTTTCATGTTTTACTCATTTTTTAATTCAGTTTATAAGGTCACCAAAACAAAAGACCAATCTCAGGGTTAATAGGTTTGTAACATGTTGACAAATAGTCATGATGAAGGGACAATATCTCAATAACCATAATGGATTTGGCAAAAATATTTCACAGATATGTAGGTCAGACATAAATATACAACTTTAAAGTTCGGACCATCATCAAATTTTGAATCTATGGCTATCAAATTCTTGGAAAAAAAAATTAAAAGAAAGGTGGGTTTCATCTGGGTACAAGGTCAATTCCAATCAATGAGCCATATCTATTTTCACACAACAAATAAATCAAAACTGCTTTATAGATATTTATAGTGGATATAACCCTACTAATTTCATGTTTTACACTTTATCAAAATCAGAACATAAGGCCATCAAAATATAAGAAAATAGAAAGACTGATGTCATCTCAGTTGGTTGTAAACCAGTCCTAATGAAGGAGCCATAACTCCTCACACACACCAAATCAAGCAAAACTGTTTCATATGCATTTATATGGGATATAAAGCTACAACTTTAGTATTTTGAACTTTCCCTAATTCCTCTTCCATATTTATGAAATCATGGCTACAAAATCCTACTCTAACAACAAATTCAAACACAAATAGCTCTTGTTCTCTTGGGTTTCAACTTCCATCCAAGAGCTCTACCTCAATTATTCCATAATTCTCACTAACCATGCATGATTAACATGCCATGAGAGGTTAATTTCAGTTGAGAAGAAGATAAATTAACTTACCTATTTTCCTATAATTAGAAAACCTTATGACTCTTTCCTAGGCAGCCCACACTTCTTCCTCTCCTTCTTCTTCTTCTTTTTCTTCTTCTTATTATTTCTTTCTTTATTTCTTTTTTAGCTCTCTCTCTCTTTTGGTATAAATCACATCTAACCCCTTAATTTTGATCCTAATGTGTCAAAAATTCCACTTGTAAGCCTATTGCAACAAGACAAAATCATGGTGTTGCATTCCGATTGGTTGGAAGTTCACTTTCCTCTTTTAGTCCCTCATTTTCACTCTTTAAGCACTTCCATCCATATACTAATTCCTAGATGTTCCTTATACTTTAAAATAAGCTTTATAACACCATTGTTTATGATGTTATAACAAGCACACAATATAAAATAATTTGTCATGTAACTATACAAACACTACATATATGTTCAAGTGTCCCAAATGCAACGATGCAAGTGTCATTGTCATGCTTCTACAATTCACATATCTAAATTATTATTTATCCAATGCACATGTTCATGTGGGTTTCATATCATTTATGCAATGAATATGTTCATGTGATAATGCCAATGAATGTGGATAAGGATGTTAAACTACATCAACACTTAAGATTGACATTAAAATCTTTCAATCTACATTATCAAGATCAAAAGAGAGCTTATTTAAAAGTTTAAGGAGAATCTAGGGATTAGGAGATGGATGAAGGTGATGAAAGAGTGAAGAAGTGGGGCCAAAAGAGGAAAAGTAAAATTCCAACCAATGGAAATGAGACAATGAGTTTGTCTTATTATAATAGTTTTAAAAATTGAATTTTACAGCTTTTAGTAACAAAATCTAGAGGATAAAGATGAGGGGTAGAAGAAGAAAGAGAGAGCTAAGGAAGAAAGAAAGAAAGAAAGAAAAAAATAAGTAGAAGAAGGAAAGGAAGAAGAGTGAGTTGCCTAGGAACGAATCCTAAGCTTTTTTGGTCTTGGGAAAATAGGTAAGTTAATTTAACTTCTTCCCACATGAAATTACTCCCTCATGACATGTTAATCATGCATGGTTAGTAAGAATTATGGATTATTTGAGGTAAAGCTTATGTGTGGAAGTTGAAATTCAATAAAAATAAGAGCTGATTGTGTTGGTTTTGTTGTTAGAGCATAATTTTGTACCCATAATTTCATAACCCTAGAAGGGGAATTAGGGAAAGTGTAAAATATAAAAGTTGTAGGTTTATGGCCTATCTAAATGCATTTAAAACATTTTTACTTAATTTGGTGTGTTTAAGGAGAAATGACTCCTTCATTAGGGTTGGTTCATAACCAACTGAAATCAGCTCAGTCTTTCTGTTTTCATATATTGTGATGACTTTATGTGCTAATTTAGATAAAGTATAAAACTTGAAATTTTTTGATTTATATCATATATAAATACCTATAAATTAGTTTTGCTTGATTTGTTGTGAGGTATGGAATATAGCTCATTGATTGTGTTCAACCCTGAACCTGATCAAGCCTCATATGTCTTTTAATTCTATTTTACAAGAATTTGATGGCTATAGATTCATAATTAGATGATGTGACAAACTTGAAAGTTGCATATTTATGCTAGATCTACATGTCTATAAAATATTTTTGCCAAATTTAACATGGTTATTGAGATATTGCCCTTTCAATATGATTGATTGTTAATGTGTTGAAAAACTGCTTATCCTAATATTGGTCATTTGTTTTGGTGACTTTATAGAATGAATTAGACAATGAATAAAGCATAAAAAATGTTCCTTTATGTGTTTTGTAGCTTTTGGTAGATCATTTTTGGATTTGCATTTATACAACTTGAGATGTAACTAAGAATGTAGGACCTATATAAACTTATATGACATTGAAATAGAGAAAAATTAAAAAATTCACCAGCCTTCCTATATGCCTTATATTGACCTAAAATTTGACTATGTTGTACCATTATGTGTTTAGTTTATTCAAAAAAAAAGAATCAAGTCATTTGGAAAAGTATATCTAGAGTTATTACCATGATAGTATAACAAGGTTAGGCTGCCATATAAGAAAAATATGCATAAACACTAGTTCCACTTGCCTATATCATGTCATAGTTACATACCAAACATTCATAATCATTTTGACATACTTATAACCCTGTTTGTATCAAATTTTAAGAGCTCAGCACTTTGAGAAAGCCTTAAAGAGAGAACCAAACCTACCATAAATATTGGTCACATCAAAAGGTGAGTAAAAACCATAACTACATTCTAAAGTGTATGTGTGATAATTTTATGATATGATTATGTTCGATTACATGCATATATGATTAAAGTATTACATTTTACATGTGAGTACAAGTCAAGTGAGAATTATATACTCTTAATGATTACTTGGTGTACCATTATGAATGAACACTTGCATGTGGAACTAAAACAATGTTGTGACCAACTTGTCAAATACTTGCAAATCACTTGGAAAATGGAGTAGTATTTCCTATTGCACATGTTATTAATCAAACAATTCGCTTGTTATATACTGGCTAGCAAAATCAAATGTCACTTGAATCACATGAATTTATGGGAGCTGTGTTTGCCTCGAAAGGTCACGATAAAAATCAATGTATTGCGTTTGCACTTGCACTTGCATAGTCAATTATTATGCTTGCAATGCATCCTAATGATATTTGATTATTGGTTGTGCCATAAGAATCTGATTATTATTTTTATTCATTGAATCGCGACTCACCAAATCGTAATTATGTTTTTCATATGCTGAAGCACAGGGTTTGGATATTTTGGTGCATAGAGTTTTGCATAGAGACACATGGTCGTTACAGTTTTTGGTATTAGAGTAGGGATAGGTTCTATAGGGACACATATATAAGCATGACATGAATTTTATACTGTTATGCATTATCATATGACATAGTCTTATATGTCTATAAGTCATTAGCAAAGGGTAGTCATAGTAATACCCATGGCTCACTAATGAGGAAGGAGTCAGCCGATTTGCATTCCATGTAAGCATCATGCCAACCATTAAGAGATCAACTTACTGACATAATTAGATCTCCTACACATTCACATGCATAACACATATCTCATGGGCAGCTATAACATAGAATTGGTGAATTAACAGTGTAGGGTCCAAAATTTCAAAGAGAAAGAAGGTATGACAAATTAAGAAAATAGGGTGCAGTTGACTTCAATGGTACCATAGATCCATCAATTGCAGAGATATGGCTAAAAATAACACAAAGAGTTTTGAATTTGATGAAATACACACTAGAAGAAAAGTTTGATTATGCAATGTCACTGCTACAGGGGGATGCATCTGGTAGATGGGAAACCATTACAGGCAGTGATGTCTAGCTTCAATGCTTACATGGGATGATTTTCTTCATGAGTTTAATAAAAATTACATGTCATAAGTGTATAAAGATTATAAAGAAGGGAATTTCTGAACCTAAAGTAGGGGGAGATGACTATAGCCGAGTATGAGATAAAATTTAATCAATTATATCATTATGCATCTTTCATGGTGGCCACTAACAAAGATAAATATTAAAAGTTTGAAGAGGGACTGAGATATGAGATCAAAAGCAATTCTTGAAACTTATACTGAATTAAAAGCTGCTACAATCAAGTTGGAAAGATTAAAAAAAATAAAGGATAGAGCAATAAGTAAAAAGAGGGCCTATTGAGTTTGTAGGAGATTTTAATAGAATGGAAGGTAAATGTATAGATTATATGGCATCATAGTCTAGTGCTTGGGGTGATTACTCTAGCTATAGAGGTAGAGAATTAGGAGTTTCATCATATACAGGCAGAGGTCATGGCCAAGTTATGCCCTCATGTGTACACTATGGCAAGTAACGTATGGGTGAATGTAGAAAATTGACTGGTGGGTGCTACTTTTGTGGGTCTTTTCATCATATGCATAGAGATTGTCCTTAAAGATCCATAATGTAAGAGGGAGGCAGAGGTAGAGCAACATCTGAGTCCACTATTGAAGTTTCAAAAGCAAGTAGAGTTAGAGTATCATTTAGTAGGGGCAAAGGCAGATGTATAACAACCACAATTGGCCAAGTTATAAGTCGATAAAAAGGTCAAAGTTCTAGACCTCCAACATAGGCCAGAGTATTTAGCATGACTAGGCAAGAAGCTGTTGTTGCTCCAAAAATAATCAGTAGTAAACTTTTTCTCTATGATTTAGAAGTTTATGCATTAATTAATCTTGGCTCCACATATTCATTCATTTCATTGAACATGGCACCACAATTGTGTAGTAAGCATCAACCTTTAGGTTTTAATCTATGTGTTAGTACTCCTTTAAGATATGTGATGATTATGGATAAGGTATGTCATGATTGTGTGATTCACATTGATGATGTTGAATTTAATGCTGATCTAGTACTGTTGCCACTCCGTGAATTTGATGTGATACTAAGTATGGACTGATTGTTCCAAATATCATGCAATTGTGAATTGTTTTACTAAGGAAGTTATTTTGGAATCTCCAAATCATTTAAGGGTTATGTTTTAAGGGGAAAGACAAATTGTACCTGTATGTATAATATATGTTATTAAGGTTTTTCGCATGATTAAAAGTGGTTGTGAGGCTTATCTGACACATGTGGTAGACACAAGGTTCATAAATGAGTGACTTGCGAATGTTTTCATGGTAAATGAGTTTTAGATGTGTTCTTAGCTGACTTACCTAGTTTGCCACCTAATAGTTAGTCCTAAGAACTGCACTAATATCCATTCCACCTAATAGGATGGCTCCAGTAGAGTTTAGAGAATTAAAGACCCAATTGTAGGAACTAATTCAAAAGGGATTCATCAAACCTAGTGTGTCACGTCGGGGTGCTCCAGTATTATTTGTTAAAAAGAAATATGAGATAATAAGGTTGTGTATTGATTGTAGGTAGTTAATCAGATTACTGTAAAGAACAAGTATCCTTTACCAAGGATAGATGATCTATTTAACTAGTTACAAGGAGCAAGGGTGCTTTTTAAAATTGACCTGAAATCAAGATATTATCAGCTCAAAATTTCAAACCTAGATGTACCGAAGACAACTTTTGAGCCAGGTGTAGGCATTTTGAATTTTTTGTGATGTCATTTGGTTTGACTAATGCACTAGTTGTGTTTATGACTTTTATGAACAAATAATCTAACCTTACTTAAACAAATTTGTAATTGTGTTCATTGATGACATACTAGTGTATTCAAGGGGTAAAGAGGAGTATGACCAACATTTAAGGATTGTGTTGCAAATTTTAGGAGAAAAATAACTATTTGCTAAATTAAGTAAGTGCGAGTTTTAGATTGACCATATGGTATTTTTAGGACATACAGTTGGATCCAAACAAAATTGAAGAAATAGTAAAATGTGAAACCCCAAAAAATGTTGCAAAAGTTTCAAGTTTGTAAGGACTAGCTAGGTATTATCGTCGATTTTGTAGAGGGTTTTCACTTATAGTTGCTCCTTTGACTAAATTACTTTAAAAAAATGCAGCATTGGAATTATCTAAAACATGTAAGGATTGTTTTGATGAATTAAAAGATAGATTGACAGCTGCTCCAATGTTAGCCATTCCTACTTGTAATGGAGGATTTGTAGTATATAGTGATGCCTCTCATCATGGTTTGATATGTGTTTTAATGCATCATGATAAGGCAATTACATATGCATCTATACAATTGAAGCTTTATGAATTATCTTACCTAGTACATGACTTAGAGCTTGCTGCCATTGTGTTTGCTTTGAAAATATGGAGACAATACTTATATGAAGAAACTTTTCAAATATTTATAGATCTCAAGAGCTTTATGTATTTAATGAGCCAAAAAGAATTAAACATAAGACAGGAGCAGTGGTTAGAACTGCTAAAAGATTATGATTACACCATTCAGTCTCACACAGGGACGACAAATATGGTTGTTGATACTTTGAGTAGGAAATCAATAAGTAAAGTAACTCATTTATAGGTATTTCCATTATCTTATTTAGTTCAATTACAAGCAATGAGTATGGAACTAAACAAACAAAAGAATGGTGTATTGATTACTACTTTTCAAGTGAGAGCAATGTTGCATGATCGAATTAAAGAAGCATAAGGCAAGGATCCAAAGTTACATAGAATGATTGAAATGGTAAAACATGAGAGACATGGTGATTTTGATATTTGAAATGATGCCTGATGTTGGGTTCTCATATTTGTGTGCCTAATGTTGATAACTTGCAAAGAGAAATCCTAGAAGAAGCATATAATGCTCCATATGCCATGCATCTAGGAATGAAAAAAATGTATAATACCTTACGATCTCATTTTTGGTGAC
>CATIWR010161322.1:0-27146 GCA_949677035.1 Omphalea diandra | reverse complement strand
TAATTAATTTATATATTACTAAAAATATAAGATTTGTATATTACTAAAAAGATAATTAATTAGTGATAGATCTTTTTAGTAATATATAAGTGTTATTATTTGGTATCTAATGATATATATGCGACTGCTAAATTTTTTTAGCGATGCATAAGTATAACATTATTCAGTAATATATAAGTATAAATATTAAGTATTCTAGATGATACATAGACACAAAACTTTTCTACTAATACTAAAATATGATAAATTAGACAATTTTAATAATATTTGCGTATAATATTATATAAATTCAATTTTTAAATATTTTTAATAGTGCATAAATAATATTGTTTATCTCGCAAAGCTATATAAATATAATCAAAATTTTAAAATTAGATCAAGGACTAAATCTGTTTACTAGTTGATTATCAATTTAGTCAATTCAATCAATTTGATTTAATATGGTGTTATTTTTTAAAAAATAATAAAAAAACTTGAATATTTAAAATTATAAATTGTATAATATAATAAAATAATTATTTTTAATATTTAAACTTTGAGTAAACAGAGTCAAAATTTTTTAATTTTTTAAAATAATGTAATTTTAAGTTAAAACTGATTTGATATAATTTTCAATTTTGATTGATTTTATAGTAGATTATTTTTAATTATTAAGTGAATTGTACTACTGACTGATTTTCAATTTTATTGATTTAGTTTGATTCTAAAAACATTGAATACAACCATTAAATTTTCTAATAATGCATGAATATAGTATTATATAGTAAACATATATTCAACTATTAGACTTTTCTAATGTACATTTACCATTATCAAACTTTTCTAATAATACTAACTACACCTAGTTGTTCATGGTAAATATATATAATTATTATCACTTTCTAGGACATACATAGTTGCACAATTAGTTGGTCTTTACAATAAATATCATATAATAACTATTGAGTCCCTCTAATTTATACAATTATGAAGCTTATCTGATAGTTAGAGGTTTAACTCTTAATATCTAATTTTGTTTTTATTTGACATTAAATCACACATCTACTTAACTTTGGAGTTTTTTTTTTTTTTATAACCATTTCATTCAACATTGTAAATTTTTTAATAATTATGCTTAGATATTATTACTCTTTTTGAAAATGTATTATATAACATATTTTTAATGCATAAATATATACAATGTCATTATTAGTTTTCTAATAGTATATGTTTGTTCAATTATTGTGTTGTTTTGGCTATATATAAGTAATATTATTAAGATTTTTAATAATATATTAAGATACAATAATTAGACATTTTTAGTGGTACCTGCTTACATACGTAAATGCAAATATTAAGTCTTTCTAGTAATATATAAGTATCATTAATTATTTGGTATTTCGTATGCAAAATGGCATAATATAACTATTAAGTACTTTAACGAAATATCATTTAGTACCACATAAATATATATTAAATATTTACAGTGATACATAGCTGCCATATTAAACTTTTTTAGTGATATTAAAAATTTAGACAATAAAGTTTTAAAAAAAAAAAAAAAGAAAACACCTCACTAGACTTATTCCTTTGTCAAAAAGTTTTGTAATTATCAACTGACAAACAAAATGGATGATCTCCTAACATAATCTCTCAGACAACCACACGTGATTAGAGCCAATTTGGGTTAATAATCGCGGTTAGTGGTAAATAATTACTGACTAATGATAAGTTATCATTAGTGAATTGTAATCAATCAACAAATATAAAATATTTGGTGATTTGACAATTAAATTTGTAGATATATTAAAAAATAATAAAAAATAATTATTCTTATATTTTAATTAATTTTATATGAAATATAAATTTGTAGAATGATAGATAATAATAAATTAGAAAACTTCAAACGTCAATTTTTATATTTTAAACGTTGTGTCTATTTAATTTAGTATTTGTTTATTGGCATTCAATGATTGAACATTCAAACACAGAAAAAAAAAGTGTGATAAATATCAGTAATTAATGTTTCAATTTAAAAGCTAGTGTTCATTATTTTGAAAACATAATTGAATGTTGAAATATAATTTTTCTAGTATTTGAATATAAAAAATGGTAGTTAGATTTTTTCTTTAGTATTAACCATATAATTATCATTATTTACCATTATATAAATTAGATTTTTATATAAAATTAATTAAAATTTACAAATAATTATATATATTTTTAATTATTTTATAATATAATTACATATTTAACTGTTAAATTGCCAAACACTTTATATTTATTTATTGTTCACAATTTGAACTTGATAGCTGATCATTGATAATCATTGAATGTTAATCACTTATTGGTAACTGCTACAGCTAAATCAAATAAGCCCTATATTTTTTTAATGCAAAATGCTAATGTTTAAATTGAAACATTGGATACTGATATTTATTTAGTAAACTAGATTATTTGAAAAAAATTAAATTATAATCTCCTTAAAAAAAATAGTAAAATTAACGTTCAATTAAAAAGTTACTTGATTATAATTTCTTTCCTTAAACTTATTTTTTACTTAAATAACAGTTTACTTATATACTCAAATATTTGATTAGGTATGTATAATTATGTCAAAGAAAGAAAAGTGGCAGCTGCCACATTAGCAAAACAATAAACAAAAGGTCGAAAGTATAAAGTTTAAGTTGTGGGTATCAAATTCTTTGATATCAAATATTTAAATGCAAGCTTGAGCAATCGAACAAATACCAAACAAATAAAAAGATTAAATTCTTTGGAATCAAACAACCAAAATAATAAAAAAAATTGATATCAATGTATTCAATGAACTAGATAGCTTGAGCCGTCTAACAAAATAAAAGGAGCTTAAGGCAAGTTAGTTTTTCAAAAAAATAATAATAAAAGAAGGGATTTAGGTTTTTGTAAAGGTTTTCAATAAATATTCTAAAAATTTTGAGAATTTTCAAGTGTTTCTTGAAAGTGAGTAGATTTTTTTTTAGATATTTATTGTCAAACTATAATATTTAATTTAACATAGATGGATTCAAATAAAATAAATTCGATGAATTAAATTAAAAGTGAACCTTAGGATTTTAATTTAGAATTGTACTTGAAATTGAATTAGAAAATTTAGCTAGAGCATTAATTTAATTATGAAATAATTATAGACTTGTATATTATATATATTTCTAAGATTAAATGACCTTGAGAAGCAAATATAGCAAAAAATTAAGATTTAAATGAGTTTGATTAAATGGTTGTGATAATTTTGTGGAGATGAATTTTAAATAGTAGATTAAAAATTTTATATCATAAGTTATAAAAATCTTTCACCATTGATCATGTTGTATGTTTCTAGTTTAAATGTCTAATAATATAGATTAAAATTTGAGAACGATCTAATGGTGAAAAAGGTACTTATAGGATTAATATCAAAAGCTATTTGATTATGGACTTGTGAAAGAAAATTGTGAAAAATAATTAATTTAAAATAATAAACATTATTATTTTGATCCAAAAATTTATATGAAGTATCTTCAATATATTTATATATTAATTTGAGAATTTTTTAAATAGACCAGATATAGGTTTAATATTTTTGTTTTATCCATTGTCCTGTAGAGACTGTAATATAAAATAGTCCACTTTTAATAATTCTTTGAAGTATTAAACAACCTCATTTTGATTTCAAATTTTAAATGTAGTATTCTAGATATGTCTAAATTTATGTATCATTTTCTTAAAATTTTTGGAGCAAAATTGATAAAAGTTATCATATTAGTCTTAATTATTGTTCTATCCAAATTTATGTTTAGGACAACTTGCTAATAGTAATTAATTAGTGGAATCGTTAGAGCTAGGAAATTGAGAGATTTATTAGGGCTATTTGTTTTTTCAATTGAACCTCAAAACTTGCAGAAATTGTTATGTATGTATGCATATACATATATCCAATATATATTGAATGTGAACTTTGATTTTGCAAGATAGCCTCAACTAATAGTAATGTGAAATGTGAGAGTTGTAAATGGGCAGAGTATAAAAAAGATCTTTTATGAGGTTGGTATTCAATACTATTTAATATGTACATATATTAAATAATTTTTTGTATTATGTATTTAAAAAAATTTTAAATAATGGTTTTGATTCTTTAAAAAAAAATAACAGTGTTAATTAATATAAGTATGTCCTTTTACTTTTTCAGCTACTTTTATCAAATAATTTTACATCAATCAGTTACTAAATTTTCAGGTACAACCTGATTATCAACTAGGAGTTAGATTATCAACTAATTTTTTCAAATAAAGCGTTATTTGGTAGTTACTCACTTTTTTAACTAATGAATCTACATTATTTAACTAATAAATATATATTATTTAATTAATGAATCTATGTATTTAAATTTTAAGAGATAAAAAAAGATTATTTATATTGAAAAAGAGAGAGTGAGAGTCGTCGATATAAAAAATGTGAGAGGGGGTATTTTACTAAAACAAAGTGAGAGATTGAGAAGTTTTTGAGTTAGAGGAACGCCGGAAAGACATGTCTGATTTGTTGTGTTGATTTTGTTTGTTAACTAAGTGTAATGGACCGGAGCGCATGGCATCATTCACTATAACCTTAGCTGTTGATTAAGTGCTGAGATAAGCCCAATCAACAACGAAACTAAAACCTGATCAACTATGAAATAAAGACAGTCCATGAATGGGGCCCAAGCTCAAGCGCTCGAAAGTATATGAAAACTAAACACAGAGAGATGAGGATGATCCTTTTTAGCCTCTTTATTTTATTAAAATTTATTTGGAACTTTAAGTATATGATCTTATTCTCCAACTTGTGGCTCTATACTAACTTGAGTGTAAAGTATATCTTTGCCGACGATAAGCCGGAAACTCGAACTTATATTATCTTTAAATGTAGGCCTAAAAGGAGCTTCAAACAACTTTTTTGAAGGTTAAGTTAGCCCCCAGCTGACAACCATATCAACTTTCTTTTTAAAAATTTCTAAAAAATTAAAATTTATATTGAAATGAAAAGAAATATATAACATACTATTTGAACTGGTATCTTCCTTAAAATATTTATTTTTTATTTTAAAAATACAAAAAATTATAATAACTCTTCATATGCTTTTTTTTTTTTTTTTTTTTGGGGGGGGAGGGAGGAATTAGTTTTTATTTTATCTCATTTGAAATGTAACCCATATACCAATGAGAGTTTCTGTGGGTTTTAATGTAGAAGTATCCTTAATTCAATATTTTGAAAAGCAAAAAAAGTATCCTTAATTCAAATTTGAGTCACCGGGCGGTTTTTAACGCCAATGGAGCAGAGTTGGGCGTATTCAAATCCTGAAACCAGAATTGGAGAATACTCCTAGAGGAGAATGGACTCACTGAGTCCAACTCGAACAAATGACCAATTTTTTATTTTATTTTGGAGCTTTGCCTGAGTAGCGTGGTCAATCAATCATTTTGATTTGTTCAACTTTTATCAAAATCAAATTAATTAAATTTTATTTTTAAACAATAAAATAAATTAAATCTTATACATTTACAAATGAAATTGAATTTATAAAATATTAATTCGATTTAATTTAAATTAATTAAATTATAAATGTTTTATATTAATTTAATTTATTAATAATTTTAATTTATTTAATTTTTAATATAAAACCAGAATTAAAAATTAAAATTGAGTCACATTAATTTATACTGAAAAATTAAATTAAATTAATCCAATAATATTAATTGTGTCGATTTTTTGCTCAACCATTGGTCGTGGCATCGCAACGAGACAAGTAAAGTTCCCTCCTTTCCTTTCGTTTCTCGTATTGTATGCCTCACGCTGTCCGTTCGATTAGCATCGCTATTTTTTCACCAAAAGCAATAACCTTTTTTCATTTTGTTTCTTTGTGCATTATTCAATAGTTTATTATTATTATTATTAGTAGCAGCAGCAGCTTAATTTCACGTCTTTTTTTTTTTTTTTTTTTTGTGGGATGAGGAAGCCCGATGTGAGAGGCGATCATCCTACTCCCTTCCGCCCAAATTCTCCCCGGCGACACTTTTGCGTCCCTTCAACGCCGCCCACGGTGGGGGATTGAATATTTCTTCTTTTATTACTTCCCTTTTTCAAATCTCTCTACGGTAAATTCTTCTTTTTGACATTTTTCCATTTACTTATTCTTCTTCTTCTTCGTCTTTGGTCGTACCTGCGGTTTTAGTCAATTTCCCGTATTGAATTGGAAAATTTGAAAATTCCCATCTGCTATGACTTCCATTTCTTTGTTATATATCTATGCATATCTACTTCCATTCTCCATCACCAATGACAAAGTTTGAATCTTTATGCTATCTGTCAAATTAAATATTGATTTTTTTTTTTAAGGGGTGAGGCAAGAGAAAGGATTTTTTTTTTTTTTTTTTATAAGGCCTTTTGGATAAAATGGTGGGGAAATCTCAGAATGGAAAGGAGGAAAGATCAAATTGTTGCAACCCAGTTAAGAAACCAGGGCCAGTAACAATGGACCATGTTTTATTGGCTTTAGGTGAGACTAAGGAGGAGAGGGAGCAGAGGATTAGAACTCTTTTTAATTTCTTTGATGGTGCTAATTCTGGGTATTTAGATTATACCCAGATTGAGAAGGGTCTCTTTGCACTCCAAATACCTGCAGATTACAAGTATGCAAAGGATTTGTTGAATGTGTGTGACGCCAATAAAGATGGGCGCGTCGATTTCCAGGAGTTTAAGCGGTATATGGATGATAAGGAGCTTGAACTGTACCATATTTTTCAAGCCATTGATGTTGAGCATAATGGTTGCATTTTGCCTGAAGAGCTGTATTATGCACTTCTGAAGGCAGGTAAGATTATACTTTCCGTCTGACAATACTAATTGTTGCTTTGCTTTATGATTCTTTCATGTGTAACTTGCTAAATTTAAACCGTTCTACAAGTAATTGCACTAGGATTTGTTGTGTTACGTTTTCAATGATTTTTAGGATAAACTGATTGGTTATTGTTACTGGTGATTATGGTGATCGTAGGATGCATTGTAGGGTGCATGTGCTTAGGATTATTATTTTTAGGTAATATACCTCAACCTTATGATCAACATTAATCAAATCTTAAAGTGCATGCCTTGGTAATGGCGCTTGCCACCTAATCACGATGGTCTTGCTGGCCTTTGGGGACTTGACATCACCACTTCTTGGTGCTCAACCAGAGACACCAAACCTTTGAGCTAATGGCTGGATACAACTTTCATCAACTTTGTTGTGGGAAATATTGATTTCCAGCAGCCTTCTCACATTTTCTGTGATTTGAATTTTGTTGAAACCTCATTGAGAACATCATTATGGCATTCCTTGTTATACTAATTTTTGTTTTGGATCAATGCATGTGAAGATTATGAATGATATATTGTAGGTTCATTCTATAAGCCACACCAGTCTTTCCTTTGTAGGGATTGACATAGATGATGAGGAGCTTGCACTTTTTGTTGAGCAAGTGGATAAGGATAACAACGGTATTATAACATTTGAAGAATGGAGAGACTTTCTTCTGCTATACCCTCATGAGGCTACTATTGAAAACATTTATCATTACTTGGAAAGGGTATGCTTGGTTGATATTGGGGAACAGGCTGTTGTTCCAGAGGGCATTAGTAAACACATGCATGCTTATAGATATCTGATTGCAGGAGGAGTAGCAGGAGCAACATCTCGTACAGCAACTGCACCTCTTGATCGTCTAAAGGTTGTTTTGCAAGTGCAAACAACACGTGCTCGTATAATGCCAGCCACTAGGAATATATGGAGAGAAGGAGGAGTCTTGGGATTTTTCCGAGGCAATGGATTGAATGTCTTGAAAGTGGCACCAGAATGTGCTATCAGATTCTACACTTATGAAATGTTGAAAGATTTCATTGTGAAAGCTAAAGGAGATGGGGATAAGGCTGAAGTTGGTACTACAGGAAAACTTTTTGCTGGTGGGTTTGCTGGTGCTGTGGCACAAACTGCAATTTATCCTATGGATCTTGTAAAGACTCGATTGCAAACACATGCTTGCGAAAATGGAAAAGTTCCTAAGCTTGGGGCAATGGCGAAGGATATATGGGTGCAAGAAGGACCCAGGGCATTCTACAGAGGACTTATTCCATCTCTTCTTGGAATCATCCCATATGCAGGCATTGACCTTGCTGCATATGAGACCTTCAAAGATATGTCCAAGAAGTACATTCTACATGACAGTGGTAAGATCTTTGTCTTTCTTATTTCCTATTTATCATCACTTCTTTCATTTGCCTCTATTTTGGCATTGTCTGTTTTTCAAATGCCTTTTTATGTTGTTGAAACTGGGTTTCCTTTGTAGAACCTGGTCCTCTAACGCAACTGGGATGTGGGACTTTATCTGGAGCTCTTGGAGCAACTTGTGTTTATCCATTGCAGGTTGTCAGAACAAGGTAAAATGCAGCCATTGTGTATGTTATTATATGCACTGTCATTTGGTTTTGGCCGCATTTTATTTGGGCCTAATACTGTTTCTGGTATTCAGAATGCAAGCTCAGCGCTCTAATGCGGGTGCTGCTTACAGCAGAATGTCGGATGTGTTCAAGAGAACCTTTCAACATGAAGGGTTTGGGGGATTCTATAAAGGGATTTTTGCTAATATGCTCAAAGTGGTTCCATCAGCAAGCATTACTTATATGGTTTATGAAGCCATGAAAAAGAGTCTGGATTTGGAATAATAAATTATACTGCTGTATCAGGTTGCTACTACAATTGACATGGCTAACATTCTGCATAAAAAGTTGTGCGAAAGTTCTGGTGATGAAGACGAAAATGACAAAAATAAGTGCACTAATTGAGTAGATTAGGACTCTTTCAATCATGATTTATGTTGCAGAACACCTGCATCAAATACATTGAAGGGCAAAATTGGGTTGTCCATTGTTGTTGATGATGAGTTGAAGCTTATTTCAACCTCATATGCATATGCACATGCACATTTGGCATACAATATGGAAGATTACAGGATAAATGCACTGAAAAACTGATTTTGTAATTCTTTTCAGTATCAATTTCTGCCAGAATTACTATGAAATGCCTTACTTTTGTTGTGATAATTTCTAGCTACATGTCCTTTACTCCTAAATTCATGCTTGTGATCCTATGAATTATCTACCTCAAAAATACTTGGTTAAAGGAATTCTCTCATGGACATTAAATGATGAATTCTATGTACTGCTGAATGTTACATTGCGCAATTGGTGCTTGTTTGGTGCCTACAGGCCTTTTCCGTGTATGGGATTTGAAAGCTTACAACTGCAGAAGAGTAACTATGATACTGCAGACTAGTCATTTTATGAGAATTTGCTTGCTAGTGTAAAATGCTCGAGAGTGGTCATAGGATCAGTAGCTTAATGATCGATCACCTATCAAAATAGTTAAAGGTTTACTAACAGATTAATGAGCAGACTTTTGTTGTTTCTATGATGTATGCAATTGCAGATTTATCTTTCAGAAAGCCGGAAGGGAATTGTCATTGAAGCTCCAAATGGTGTCAGTCTGATTCTAAAATTCGCTATTCGTGTGGGTTTGCTAAGTGAAAAATAGATCATCATGAACCAAGAAAAAAAAAATAAAAAGAAAAAAAATATATGTTTTATATCATCTAAGAATGATCAAATGGTAGTATACTAATTGCTGACTTTCAAGTTTGACGCGGGTATGAACTAGAGTGTTAGGCTTTAAAGGGTTTCTGTAATTATGTGTAATGTAGTTGGTCTCTCAATTCTATAGGAAATGGAGATCTCAAGTTCAAAGAATGCTAGTTATGGTACATAAAGAAACAAATAATGGCTTTTCTTCTACTTGTGTTGATTTTGGAACTCCTATTACTCATGCCTCCAGTGTCTTGGAAAGAAGTTCAGTCGTCTTTTGCTTTGGTAAGGCCAGAGTGTAATTGGGCCATCCATTTATTAATTAGAAAAGCCCTCTTAAACTACTTTTTCAGCTTCTTTGCTCATGGCCAGTTGAGATGGCTTAAGCACAAGCTTCGCAAGTATTAATCCCTTCCATCTTAGCGGTACAAATATTAGTGATAACAGAAGATGGTTGAAAAAATATGTTCATGATCAAGTTTTTTCCTTTTTGTTTTTTGGCTAGATGGGGAATTAGATTGTTCTGTTCTTAACTTTACATCTTTTTTGTTGGATGCAATAGGGAGTTTTTAGGTCTCACATATTATGTTTTCTTTTCTAATTCAATTCAAGTAATTATCTATAAATCTAATAAATTTTAAAAAATTACTTTTCATACTTTTCTAATCGATTCAATTTTGAACTATAAAAAAGGAGCATTTTTTTTTTTTTTACTAGTTTCACTTTCTCCTAAAGAACTAATATTTTGTGGTCAAATTAATCATTATGAGCATGTTTGATATTGTTATTATTATTTTTTTGTTAAAAAACATTATAAATTAATTTTAAGACTACTTTGATTCTGTTTGATATTTGTCAAGAATTATTTAGGAAATAAAAAAATCAATTTTAAAATCTTACTTTAATTTTTTAAATAATAGTAAACATACCAAAAGTATCCTATATTTTTTATTAATTCGGTTTTCTTCTCATAGGTCCAAAATATTTGAAAGGATTATTTACATTCTAACCGACTACCAGCCCATAAACAATAATAAATGTGGCTTTAATTGGGTTTACCTTCAATCTATTATATATATGTACAGCTAAGACAAAATGCTGATGTAGCGAAATTTCTTTAAATTTGATTATATATATGCTTATATGATAAATTATTGTTAAATTTTTTATATACATATACATAAAAATATGTAAATGACCTTATAATAAATATAAAAATTAATTTTAATCTTTCATGTACCTTTCACTTATTATTTTAATTTAATATCTATTAATTTTAAATTCATATACAAGTATTACAAGTATTTCATTAATAATTTATTATTTTATTTTGTTAAATATTTTTAAATGTATTCACTATTTGCTATTTTATTATTAAAAAGTAATTAAATAATACATTTTTATGGTTATATTAATTATTTCATTTTTACTAAAAATACTTTATTAATAATCACAAATTAATAATTTATTAATATTAAAATTTAATTAAATATTTATATAAAATATAAATAGAAATACAAACTTGTGAATTTTTGGCTATTTTAAAATGTGTGGATTTTCAACTAGTTTGAAAATAATTGGATATTATTAAATGAATTGTTGATCCGCATTATTGTGCTAAAACTGCACGTGTGCGAAGGGGAGAAAAAACGGCTTATGTGATGTGCGAAATTTGGCCATTCACTTCTTTGTGGATATTTGCAGTAAGTCTGCTCAAACTAATTTAGAGTAAGCTTCATACATCAAGAAAATGGAATAAAAATATGATGTTTATTTTGTTTTTATATTTAATATTTTAATTTATTTTTAAACTTTAAGAATGAGATTTCAAATGAATTAGAATGTCTAACTATTCTTGCAATCTTATTACGGTAAATTGATTTATTTACTTGTAAAATATAAGACTATTGTATATAGAGCTAATTATAAAAATTTTATTAATATTTAAATTTTATTTCTTTATATATTGAAATATATAAAATAAAGATATTGAAATCTTAAAATATTCATTATTTGAAATTAGTTTTTTTTTTTTTTTGTAAGCCACTTTGAGTTTCCACTATTTTATTTTAAGTCAGACAAACATTTGTTCTGATACTATAGAATATGGAATAAAGTGTAGTGCATTGAGTTCTGCTCATAATTCTCTATTGGGTGGTCACTCACAACAAGAAGCTGCATTTATTCATTTTTTAAATCTAATATATTATTCATTTTTTTAATGAAATCATTATTATATTGATGATTAACATTTAATATAAGTATTATTAAAAGATTTAATTCATAAATTTTTTAAAAAATAATTAATGATTGCTAATTGCATGTTGATAAAAAATTAATTCTATATTTATTAATTATTTAATTTTATTTGACATTATTTAAATCTAATATATTATTCATTGTTTTAATGAAATCGTTATTATATTGATGATTAACATTTAATATAAGTATTATTAAGAGTCTAATTTATAAATTTTTTAAAAAATAATTAATGATTGCTAATTTCATCTTGATGAAAAAATTAAGTGTGAGAAATACTTATCCTTCTTTTTGTTTTCATTGTTTTTTTTTTATAGAGATAGTAAGAATATTTAGAATTTAATATTTTTTAATATCTGGTCATTTTCTTCTTGAGTGATTTTGAGAATATAGATTCACATTCATTTAATATATTTTAAATATTTATTATTTTTAGATATTTACTATAAGAATTGAATCTAAAATGTTCAAAATAATAAATTTGTTAATGAGTTGAACTAACTCTTGCATAGTGTTTGGTTGGTTTCTAACTTCAAATTCATTTTATTTGCAAATTAATTTTTATATTTGATATATTATAAAATAAAAATAGAATTTACTTCAAATGAAATGAATTTTGTCTTTAATTTAAATATAGAGTTGAATAAAATATTTTATTTTATAATATCTGTATATTTCTTAAAAATTTTATAAATATAAAAAACACAAGAAAAAGAGGAGAGAGAAAAGAAAGAAAGAGGTATGAGAGAGAGGGAAAAAGAAAAAGAGGAAAAAAATATTTTAGTTAAAGATATTTTATCATAATAAAAAAAATTTATAATTTTAGAATTCATTTACAAATTCCATCAAATTTGATAGAATTTGATTTAGTTATAACAAATTTCAAAAATTTAATCGGGTAAAATTGTAAATAATTTTTTATTTATACCAAACACACAAAATGAAGATTTACAAATAAATTTTATAAAAATCATAGAATTCATTTATACTAATCACAATGTTAAAGTTTTGATTATTTTTTTTTCTTGTCTTGTGGATTTGATATATTGTTTTCTTTTTTTATCTATCTAAAATTTCTTAAATATAATTAAGAAATACTGCATTTCATACTTGAGTTGAGACTTGTCCTTTCGATATGGCCTTGAATATTAGATCAATTGTTAGCAAAGATTTTAATTTTTGTTGTTGTTAAATTAATAATTTGATTAGATAGTTAAAACAAAAAATACATTTATGTAAATAAAATACACTTATGTAAATAAAATTTAGGTTGATATTATAATTGCAGTTGTTATTTAATATAAAATTGTATTTTACCTATTTCAAAAAAACAAATTGTTTTACATTAGAAATTACTAACAAAAAAACTTCAGAACTTAAAATTTGAACTTTTATGCTATAAAGCAAATATTCAATCATTTACTACTGTAATATATATAGCATGTGTAGGCATAGTCTAATGATAAAGTGTATCACACGAGAAATAAATATTTAATAATTAAAATTAAAAATCACCAATTAATTGATATATTTAAATTTTAATTAGATTTTCAAACGAGCCAAAATCTGGCAAGAAAGACCCAAATATAATGTGGCTGTAGGACCTCAATGACAAATGAGTGCTAACAATTATTTACTTGTCGTTGCTTCTGATTTGGAATCTCAAATGGGACAATTATCCTTTGCTATGTCCACACGCCACATGTCGTGTAAAAACTCCAAAAGCGCTTGACTCCGAAGTCAATTTTTATAGTCAGCCTTGTTCACAATAGTTATCGGCATGATGAATTTTGGTTAGGATATTTTCAGATTAATATCTGAATATATTCAAATGAAATTTAAAACCCTTCTTTGAATGAGTCTAAAATTACTTTTTTTTTTATATATATATTTTATGTTCAGATTATGAATTTGACAATCATATTTTTAGTGCTAATCCTAAGATTCAAACCAAATTATTAACTAATCAAATGTATAGTTACCAAAATCCAAACAAATGGTTGATCCATGCAATCAATTGAATAGTGACTTATAACTAAATTTGAGTCCTTTCATATAACATCTTAAAAATGCAAAGAAAATTTGTAGTCCAACCATGCATACAGTTCTATTTTATGTGTATGAAGGTATGAAATTAACTTATGAAAGTATATTCATAAAATCTTAATATACTTTCATATATGTTCTTAATTTCATTAAGATTTTATTAATAGCTTATCTATTGAATTAAAGAAGACAAATAAAATATAAAATTCATTTGAATTTAAAAGTCAATTTCAATTTGTTTTTCTATCTAAATATGCATATTAGAGCTTGTTTTAATTTAAAATAATGAAAATATATTTTTTAAAGAAATTAAAAATAAATTATGACTTTATGCTGAAAACAAAAAAATGATTTTATATTCATTTGAAATCTTTTATATTTCTTGGTTTAATGAATACTTTTAATTAATTCTTAATTTTAAATCACTCAATCTAAATTTATTTAATAATATTCAAAACCATCCAATTTAACCCATCGGCGCTGCTCGCTCCATTCACCATCCATATATTGAACCAACAACTGAATTCATCGATCGAAGACATATCTTGTAGCCAAACATTCATTTATTACCATTAAAAAATTTCAATATTTAATAACATAAATTTTGTTTTTGCAATTAGGATATTCAATTCCATGACAATGACATTAGAATTAACCAAAATCGAGGCTTGCAGATAAGGCCTTTCCCTTTTTTTTTTTTTTAAAAAAAAAATATTGTTATGGTTGTCAATTATTGCCAATTGGATGCTAATTGTGAAATTTCTTTTAAAGAAAATATGAACTTTCGTTCGTACATTTCAACTAATTCCGAAATTAGTCCTTAACTACTTGTGTGATTATGCAAGTTTAATGTCAATATCACTATGGGGCGGGTGGCAGCCATTTCTATCCATCAACATCAACATTTTTTAAATTAAAGATTTAATTTTTGGAAATAGGAAATAATCATGCATATAAGTAAGATTTTAGTTACAAAAAATTTTTTAAAAAATGAATCTGTAATCTTAAAAGATTAATAGTCATGCATTGAATAATAAATAGTAATTGTTACTTTTTTTTATTAATTTAAGCATTGTCTTGAAAAATTTTTTAGAGTGTAAAAAAAATTAAAAAAATGATGAAAATGTATGAAATATAATATAAATGAATTTAATTAATATTATTTTATTTGAAAGCTTTTGTTAAGGACACTAATGAATATAAAACACTTAAAATTTGTCTATTTTACTATTTAACACTGATTTGAGATTAAGAAAAACGAATATTTGGAAGTAGATGAATATAAACTTTTAACCTCTATTACTTTTATCCATATATATAATAAAAAAATCACAAATGATATTAACTTGTTAACCTTCCACTACTCTCTGACCTATATTAAAAAATTCTTCTCTCTTCATTTTCTCTCAAATTTTTTGTTTCTCATTCTTTGGTGTTATCGCTTGCTAAATCGCCAGCGATAATCCATGATTCCATTATTTTTTTTACTATTTTATCGATTTTTCATTTCAATAAATACAAAAATGTGTTTATTTTACATATTATTATAGTTTTATTTATTTATTTTGTAACTCTGATGAGAGTTTATAGTTCTTTTATATGAAAATATGGTTCCTTTATATTGAGATTATCATTATCCCTCTATGGGATTGATTTATAATATTATTAAATTAATCGATTTGTTTTTTATAATAATTCAAGTAGACTTATTTAAAGACAAAAACATTAAATTGTAGCTTAGTATAACCATCGATTGGAGTGTGTTTTTCGTTGTTATGTAAAGTTTAATGTTTCGTCAACATAATTATGTCTCTACAAAAGAATATCATTATTTTTTGAATTAGATTCAACGTATTTTGATGTCAACGTAATTTGTTTTGGATTATAAGTTTTAATTTTTATATGTAGTGATAATCTTGTATTTAATATTTTATAAATGAAAATTGCTCTCTTCCATTTTGAAAAAATAAAATTCTCTCTAAACTACTCTCACACAAAAACTTAGTTTCAATTAGAATTTATTAAATTTCAAATTTGTAGTTTTCAAAACGAATTCAATATTATTAAATTATAGATTCATTGATTTAATTTTTATTTTATTTAATAATTACTATTATATAAATATAAAAATCATATATTATTAGAATTGACCAAAATGGAGGCTTCCAGATAAGGCTTTACCCTTATTTTTTTTAAAAAATATTGTTACGGTTGTCAATTATTGCCAATTGGATGCTAATTGTGAAATTTATTTTAAAGAAAATATGAACTTTCGTTCATGCATTTCAATTCATTGTGAGATTAGTCCTTAGCTACTTTTGTGATTATGCAAATTTAATATCAATATCACTAGGTTATACATGGGGCGGGTGGCAGCTATTTCTATCCATCAGCATCAACATTTTTAAAATTAAAGATTTAATTTTTGGAAATAGGAAATAATCATGCATATACGCAAGATTTTAGTTATAAAAAACTTTTTAAAAAATAAATCTGTAATCTTCAAAGATTAGTAGTCATGCATTGAATAATAAATTGTAATTGTTACTTTTTTTTATTAATTTAAGCATTGTATAGAAAAAAATTTTATAGTGTAAAAGAAAATTAAAAAGAATGATGAAAATGTATGAAATTTAATGTAAATAAATTTAATTAACATTATTTTATTTGAAAGCTTTTATTAAGGAGGCTAATAAATATAAAGTATTTAAAAATTTTCTATTTTACTATTTAACTTTGATTTGATATTAAGAAAAATGAGTATTTGAAAGTGGATGAATATAAACTTTTAACCCATATTACTCTTAGTCATATACATAATAAAAAAAATCACAAATGATATTAACTTGTTAACCTTTCATTACTCTTTGAACTAGATTAAAAAAATTCTTCTCTCCTCATATTTTCTCTCAAAACTTTTTTTTTCCTCATTCTTTGGTGCTATCGCCTGCTAAATCGTCAGCGATAACCCGTAATTTCATTATTTTCTTTACTATTTTATCTATTTTTTATTTCAATAAAAACAAATATGTGTTTATTTTATAGATTATTATAATTTTTCTTATTTCTTTTGTAATTTTGATGAGAATTTTTAGTTTTTTTATATAAAAATATGGTTCCTTTATATTGAGGTCATTATTATCTCTCTATGAGATTGATTTATAATATTATTAAAATAATCGATCTATTTTTTATAATAATTCAATTGAACTTATTTGAAGACAAAAATATTAAATTGTTGTTTAACCATTGAGTGAAACGTGTTTTTTGTTGTTATGTAAAGTTTAATGTTTCATCAATATGATTGTGTCTCTATAAAAGAAGATCATTGCTTTTTTAATTAGATTCAACATATTTTGATGTCAACGTAATTTGTTTTGGATTATAAGTTTAAATTTTTATATGTAGTGATAATCTTGTACTTGATATTTTATAAATGAAAATTGCTCTCTTCCATTTTGAAAAAATAAAATTCTCTCTAAACTACCCGACTTAGTTTCAATTATAATTTATTAAATTTCAAATTTGTAGTTTTCAAAACGAATTCAATATTATTAAATTATACATTCATTGATTTAATTTTTATTTTATTTAATAATTACAATTATATAAATATAAAAATCATATATTATTAGAACTAACCAAAATGGAGGGTTCCAGATAAGGCCTTTACCTTTATTTTTTTTTAAAAAAAATATTGTTACGGTTGTCAATTATTGCCCATTGGATTGCTAATTATGAAATTTATTTTAAAGAAAATATGAACTTTCGTTCATACATTTCAATTAATTGTGCGATTAGTCCTTAACAACTTTTGTGATTATGCAAATTTAATATCAATATCACTAGGTTATACATGGGGCGGGTGGCAGCTATTTCTATCCATCAACATCAACATTTTTAAAATTAAAGATTTAATTTTTGGAAATAGGAAATAATCATGCATATACGCAAAATTTTAGTTAAAAAAACCTTTTAAAAAATAAATCTGTAATGTTAAAATATTAGTAGTCATGCATTGAATAATAAATAGTAACCTGTCAATTGTTAATTGTTACCTTTTTTTTATTAATTTAAGCGTCGCACAGGAAATTTTTTTGGAGTGTAAAAGAAAAATTAAAAAGAATGATGAAAATGTATGAAATATAATGTAAATGAATTTAATCAACTTTATTTTATTTGAGAATTTGTGTTAAGATCTTAATGAATATAAGTACTTGAAAATTTTCTATTTCACTATTTAACTCTAATTTGAAATTAAGAAAAATGTGTATTTGGAAGTGAATGAATATAAACTTTTAACTTCTATTACTCTTATTCATATACAAAATAAAAAAAAAAAATCACAAACGATATTAACTTGTTAACTTTTCACTATTTAACTCTCTAAACTGAATTAAAAAATTATTCTCTCTTTACTTTTTCTCTCAAAACTCTTTTTTTTTTCTCATTTTTTGTTGTCACCGTCTGCTAAATTGCCAACGATAACCATGATTTCATTATTTTCTTACTATTTTATCTATTTTTCATTTCAATAAATATAAATTTATGTTTATTTTAACAAATTATTATAGTTTTGCTTATTTATTTAATAACTCTGATAAGAGTTTTTAGTTTTTTTTTTTTTATGAAAGTGTGGTTCTTTTATATTAAGGATATTATTATCTCTCTATGAGATTGATTTATAATACTATTAAAGTGATCGATCTTTTTTTTATTTCTTTTATATTAAGGATATTATTATCTCTCTATGGGATTGATTTATAATACTATTAAAGTGATGGATCTTTTTTTTATAATAATTCTATTGGACTCATTTAAAGACAAAAAATACTGAATTGTTACTTAGTATAGTCATCAAGTAGAGTATGATTTCTGTTGTTATGCAAAGTTTAATGTTCAATCAATATGATTGTGTCTCTATAAAAGAAAATCATCACTTTTTGAATCAGATTCAACAAATTTGATGTCAACATAATTTTTTATGGACTATAAGTTCTAATTTTTATATTTAGTAAATAATCTTGTATTTGATATTTTATAAATGAAAATTATTCTCTTCTATTTTTAAAAAATAAAATTCTCTCTAAACTACTCTCATGCAAGGACTTGGTTTCAATTAGAATTTATTAAATTTCAAATTTGTAGTTTTCAAAACGAATTTGACATTATTAAATTATAGATTCATTGATTTAATTTTTATTTCATTTAATAATTACAATTATATAAATATAAAAATCACATGTTGGGAGTAGTTCTAAAATTGTTTCAAATGGATATAGAAAATTTACTTCCTCCTTAATATTCTAACATTCAAAGATAATTAATATTTTTTAATGCATCAGATATATATATTAAAATACTCTTGACTGCACAAGATATTAAAAAAAAAACCAAAGAAAAAGAAAGCAAGCCACATGTTGGGATGTAGAAATCCAGCTTTTTGCCAAATGGAGAACTACGGATTTGATTTTGTTGCGACTTGTGAGCCCAAGATAGCGACGGATGACATGTCTCCACATCGATCAACAGGGACCACCAAAGGCACGTGTTTTGAAATTTTGAGCCACTGTTTTTTTTTTTGGTTTTAATGTATTAAAAAAGAACAAAAAAACTAAGCTATCGTTCATATTTTAGTGTAGTTGATGTAACTTTAATTAATTATATTGTATTTATCTCTCTAATGTAATGATTATGTTTAATAAGATATAATCCATTATAATGAAATATAAATTCAAATTAATTATTAAATTAAAATTTTATTTGATTTCATTACATTTCAATTATTTAACATAAAGAGGTTTGCAAAAAAAGTAAAGAATTTATTTAGAAAAATTCACTTGTGAATTAGATTAAAATTAGTTGTCTTATACAATTTGTAATAATAATGATAATATTATTATTAATTTATTTTATATATATATATATATATGAGCTAATAATTTGTACCTTGCTTATGGATATTCGCTCGAACCCTATTTAGTTAAGTTAGATAACACCCGAGTTAATTGAATAATAGGTACGGATAAATCTATACCAAAAAAAATATTGGGTTTGGACAAATACTAATAGTGTAGTACCTGTACATATCCATACCAAACTATTATATTTACCCACACTCAAATCTATATCTATTCATTATACACATATATATTCGTTATACACATATATATGAACAGAACCATGGATAGTATCACGATTAACGAGGAGGACGATGAAAAGGAAACAGGGTTGTTTTTGTCTAGACTGTGTTTGGTATTAGACGAGGAATGTGAGGTTAGGCTTATGAATGGTGGAGTTGACTCTGAAGTTGGACACATCTACAGTGGTTGTGGCGGGAATGATGGATCGGATGGTGGAGATGATACTATGGATATTTATTATCAAAAGACTGTTGAAGCAAATCTAAGAAACTAGGAATTGAGAAGAGACATGGTAGTGTTAAAATATTAATTTAGGATCTTGTACATAAATTTAGAACATCAAATCTAGTTATTGAATGGAAATAAATTGCATACTTGTTTTCGTGTTAAATTCCAGATTGTTCTGAGCTATAATTACGAAAGCTGAAAATTAAACCACTTGAATAATTTATCAGAACGGTTGAAAACGAAAACTAAGTCTTCCTCTCTTTGACCTTCTAAAAGACGGCTATAATGGGCGTAACAACTAGGGTTTTCTGTTATGAAGGCAGGAGAGGGGACCTAACCTATTTATAATAAATTTTAATAGGCTCACCCATCACAGGTCCATGTTAAAATAGGCCTACACTGATCGTATTCCATATCGGTCCACAAAAGATATCACAAGCTCATAACTCAGTTTATCACATTTTAATTGAGCTTACTCCAAATCAATAAATTATATTATTCAGTTTGTTTTATAAATAATTAAAACCAACCCATAATTAATATTAGCCCACATAATAAAAATTTCAACATTCTCCCACTTGGACAATATTAATTATGACGTTTTCATGTTTTAAGAAAGAAAACATTTTTGAAAATGACTCTCAGACTGAATACTTTAAACTCAAGTGTTCTCCAAAGTCAAACAAAATCCAGATTCCAAGACTAATTTAACTACTCCTACTTGTTCAACATCTATCTCCAAATTGTTTCCAACTCTAAGCTTGGACTCCCTTTCACTTGGCTTTCGTTTGCTTATGAACCCCTGCAAGGTAATAGCAATATGAACAGTTGCACCACTATCAAGTCACCAAAAATTTGGTGGTGCATCAACCATAAAAGATTCAAAGCAAACGTAAGCCAAAGGAATACCTTCATCTCTCTTCTTTAGCCAAGCTGTGAATTGATCACAATCTTTCCTCATATGACCTTCTTTATGACAAAGGAAACATTTCACCTTACTTTTATGGGCACTCCTAAAATCTCCCCCTCTCTTGGTCTGATTCTTACCATGCCAATTAAAATTTTGATTTCTTTTAGGAGCATAATAATTAGGTTTAAACTTACATTTATCCTTTTTGGGATCAGCCCTAGGATGTGTCAATAACATAGCAACTTCACTCTTTTCTTTCCTGATTTTTTTTTCTTCAGCATCACACTTAGTTGTAAGGTCAATAATGGTCCAGGTAGTGTTTTGGGTATTATAAGCAGTCTTAATCTGGCTGAATTCAGGAGGCCAGGTGTTTAAAGCTTGGTGAACTATAAATTCATCAGAAATCTCAAGTTTAAGACCCTTAAGTTTGGTTTGGAGGTGAACCATATTTAGAATGTAATCTCTCACATTCTCACTCTGGTTGTATCTCATATTGGTTAATTGACTCATTAGGGTCCCAGCCTCAGCCTTATCGGATACAAAATATCTATCTTCCACAGCAGCAAGAAAGGCTTTGGCTGTAACATCAGTGGACAAACTACTCCTAAGGTACTCAGGAATAGTTTTCCTCATGACCATTAAACTGAGACGATTTGATCTCTCCCATTTGGCATGCAGTTCTTTTTCATCAACATTACTCTCATGGGTGGGCTTAGCAGACTCGTCTTCATAAAGGGCATAATCAATCTCACTCATTCCCAGGACAAATAAGATGTCATTTTTCCACCTTTTAAAATTGGTGCTAGTCAAAAGTTCAACAGTTGCAGTACTGTTGTTGAGACTAAAGGAGACTGCTTACAACAAAACAAAAACATGTATTAGAATTGAGCTACACACAAAATAAATTTGTAATTTACATAATCTAGAAAATTCTGACATCACTACATATTCCCCTTTGGGCAGAACATGCACATGCAGTAGAATTTCTAGCTATGAAACACACAAATGAGATCACACTAGTTTCGATAAATCTATCCTCTTTGGACAGACAGACTCTCTAGACTAATGCACCTCTAAGCACAGATAGCTTCATGTCAACAAGCCCTCCCAAAATCAATGCATCTAATAACTCCCTTTGGGCAGTTATTATATACATTAATTTGAAATATTCTTTTCATAACAAGCACTCCCAAAATAAATGTATTTGATAACCTCCCTTTGAGCAGGTTATTAAATACATTAATTTTGGAATTATCTCTTCGTAAAAATTAAAAACAACTCTACGAATTTCAATAGGTGTCCTACTTTGGCAGTAACACCCATATCAACCCATAAAATTATTTTTAATTAGAGATTTATTATAGCCCCAATTAAAATACATACCAAAACACAAATATATATATTTCAAAAAAATACACAAGGTATCAGAAATAATATACCTTAATTTTAAGCACATAATTATTTTTTAATATACGTGCAAAATAAATAATTATTGTCTAGTTATTTAATTTATCACAAAATTAATATCACTAAATAATAAACTGTCAATTAATCTATATATATTTAAACCATATAAAATATATACACATACATATTAATAATTATTAAAATAAAAATAAAGAATGTCATTATGCATATGAATATGAGTGAATTATATAAATATTATCGCGCATAAGATATTCACAGCCGAAAGGCTTAGTTCGGTTGGATAAGGCCACGCGCATCCCTTCCCCGTTTTCTCTGTCTTTTTTTTTTTTTATCACAAAATCGTCTTCTTCGGCAAGAAGATCTACCGCCGATCTTTCACCGGCATCAATACCATCAACAGCCAAAGTAGCAACACAAATCAACAAATAACCAACACAGATCAGCAAACAAACAACACAGTCTTCAAAACATCAAAGATTCAACTCCATATATATGGTTCCATTTTCGGAATTCGAAAACCCACAAAACCAGTGGAATCGGGTGAAACTCAACGAAAGAAAAGGGACAAAATTTAGGTGAGCTAAGTCCGAACGACAAAACCACAAAACCAGTGGGCCAATTTGTGAGCGTAGTCCGAATAGAAGAAAAGGGACAAAATTGGTAGCCGGAGTCAGCCGCCCCGATTCTATCCTCTTCCTCGTCGTCTGTGAGAAAACCTAGAAGCTCGTCGTTCGCTGATGAGAGTGATGGCATCGATGATGATGAGGGGGAAGGGTTTTGTAGTGAGGTCGACGGTGGAAAAAAAAAAAGGAGCTTTCTTTTGTTGTGTTACTCTCTGAATCATAGAGAAAGGAAGAAAGGAAAAAAATTGGCAGAAACAAGGGAACTGTCCAATGCGGGTTTCGAACCCGCTACTTCCTAGGCAGTAAAGCAATCGTCAACCGTCTGAGCGATCAACTCATAATAGTTGATGCAAATTCAATATCTATATCAAAGCAATACAGAAACTTTGATCATCAAATTTTTTTTTTTTTAACAATACAAAATATCTAGGGTTCTAAATCATGTACAACCACACTCTGATACCACATGTTAAAATATTAATTTAGGATCTTGTACATAAATTTAGAACACCAAATCTAGTTATTGAACAAAAACAAATTGCGTACCTGTTTTCGCGTTGAATCCCAGATTGTTCTAAGTCATAATTACGAACGCTGAAAATTAAACCACTTGAAGAATTTATCAGAACGGTTGAAAACGGAAGCTAGGTCTTCCTCTCCTTGACCTTCTCAAAGACGGCTACAATGGGCGTAGCAACTAGGGTTTCTTGTTATGAAGGCATGAGAGAAAACCTAACCTATTTATAATAAATGTTGACAGGTCCACTCATCACAGGTCCATATTAAAATAGGCCTACACTGACCGTCTTCCATATCGGCCTACAAAAGATGTCACAAACTCATAACTTAATTGATCACATTTTAATTGGGCTTACTCCAAATCAATAAACTATATTATTCAGTCCGTTTTATAAATAATTAAAACCAACCCATAATTAATATTAGCCCACATAATAAAAATTCTAACAGGTAGGGCAAACGAATAATTAGGCTTAGTTAATGATCAGATAAGCGGGCTAGGGTGAGTTAGTGATGTGGGGCTATTTCTATTAAAGTCAGGAGGCTTCAGTTGACAACAGTATGTCACAGGTTGCTGCATTATGAACTATAGTTCATATTGTGATATGGATTAAAGATCTATCATATGTATAAAAAAGAAAAAAAATTGAATATATTTTTTTAGTTAATAAATGCGCATATACCTTTTAGAGAATTATACAAATTTGTTTTTTGTAAATTGTAAGTTTATTTTTTGTATAAACTGTAGATTCATTTTTTATAAATTGTAGGTTCATTTTGATATAAACTGTATATTAATTATCAGTAAATTATAAGTTTCATTTTTTATAAACTGTAGGTTCATTTTTTCTAAATTATAGAGTCATTTTTTGTATACTATATGTTTATTTGATATAAACTGTAAATTCATTATTATGAAACTATAAGTTCATTTTTTGTAAATTGTAAGTTCATTTTTTATAAACTATAAGTTCATTTGGTATAAACTATAAATTTGTTATCAGTAAACTGTTTGTTCATTTTTTATAAATTTTAGATTTATTTTTTATAAACTGCAGGCTTATTTTTTATTGTTAAATATTTTTGATATTTTCAATTTCTGTTGTAATATTAAAATTGATAAACCTATAGTTTATACCAATTTTATGAAAAAATAAGTCTATTTTTTTCTAATAATAATAATAATAATAATAATAATAATAATAATAATAATAATAATAATAATGTCAATTTAATTAAAAATAAAAAAGAGATGTATAAAAGCATAAATATGTATATTTAAGGTAAAAAAAGAAGTTTATTAAAAAAATAAACAACGCAGTAATATTTTAAGTAAAAAAAAAAAAGAAGTTTGTTAAAAAAAAATCAATAATTACCGAAGAAATTTTTGTATTTGTCACTACACGTGTTTTGAACCCTTGGACTACAAAGTATTGTGGATAGGAGTCCATGATATATTTTTTCCTACGTCAACACTCATAAGTCAATTTATTCATTAATTAGAAAATAAAACTTCAATAAAATAAATTAATACGTGAATAACATCAATAAACTAATTTTTTCCTAAATAACCTTTTCAAAATGAATCTTATAATTAATTACTCTTTGGATTGAGGGTTTTGAAAGGTTGATAAAAAATCTCCACACCTTGTTTGAGAAGCTAATTATATAGTAGAGTAACGTTTAACAAAGTTAATAAATTAATATCGCTTGTTAGTTCTTTTTTTTAAGATGTAAATGAGAATAAATAAAAGTTAAAAGTTTATATCTATTTACTTTCAAATATCTATCTTTTTAATCTCCAAATCAAGAGTTAAATAATGAAATAGAAAAATTTTAAATAATTACATTTCATTATATACTATTTCATTCCATTTTATATATTTTCACTTTAAAAAACTCTCAGCCAATCTCTTACCGTACTTTAAAAAACCTTAACTTACCATTTATTTTCCCAAACATGCCATTGATAACGCTTCAAACGAAACTCCTGCCTAAATAGGAGGGGGTGGGATTATTCGTGATTCGACGAGAAGAAAGCTATCGAGGTTTGTTATTAAATTGGGGATGTGTACGTCTTTACTTATGGAGATAAGAGCCTTACAAACTAGAATGGAGCTGACTTGGTCACTAAAGTATAAGAAGGTAATATCAAAATGGACTCTGAAGTCCTCCATGACCGGTCCAATGTGTCAAGATTTTTTCTTTATTATGGTAGACTTCTTAATTACTGTAGATTAGCCCTCCATCGTGATTGGAAAGTTGAGACTAATCATGTTTACCATGAGGCTAATATAGCTGCGGATGTGCTAGCAAACTCATCCCTGAGCTATGGTTATGGAGTTCGTGTCTTGAATGATGCTCCTACCATTGTGTTTGAGACCATGAAGAAGGATATAGTGGGTATGTCATGGCTAAAAAAGGTGTAATATATATTTTGTGCGTTTTTGAGATTTTATATCAGTAACCAAAAAAAAAAAAAAAAAAAAGAAGAGATTTTGCCAAATTACTTAAGGGTGAAGGAATGATAAATTTTTTTTGAAATATTATTGCAAAAACAGAGGAGGACATTAAATTATAAGCTATAATGATTTTTTTGGGTAAGTAAAGTATGATGAGTTTAATTGATAGGGAGACGAGCAATTTAAAAATGAAATCAGAGTGGATAAGAAAAAATATCATCAAGTGCAGTAGCACGTGAAATAAATTATTAAATTATTTATATTTCATATTTATCTAATATTTTTCATCATAACATATACTTTTGATTCATAATATATAAAATATCAGTTGATATTTTAATTCACCAAATTGCGTAAAAAAAAGGTTCGAACTTAATTCATTAACATTAGAAATAATGTATAAACCAACTAAAGCAAAATTATAAATTTGAGACTTTTGATCTTGTTATTTCTTTTTTTAATCATTAGAACAAGACTTTATGGATAGATTTGGTTCCTTCTATCGAACCATATTCTTCTTTTCCAATAAACGCAACTAGCACAAGCAAAAGGAATCATATGCTATACCTTCCAGCTTAATTCCAACCCTAAAAAGGCAAACTCAATGCCAATAATGCATGAAAAATAAGGCAGCGTCAAGTTTACCTCCTAATTTTGATGCCCCAAGGACATTCCTTGTGACAATCCACGCCAATGCATTGGAATATAATCATTTTGAAAATGACTTATTTTATTTAATTAATTTAATTAGGATTTAAAATTTTGAAACTGACTTCTATTATATATATATATATATATATATATATATATATATATATATATATATATATATATATATATATAGAGAAATAGAAAAATTTAGATAAAATATTTATGAGAAAAA
>CATIWR010161299.1:0-10401 GCA_949677035.1 Omphalea diandra | reverse complement strand
GGGTCGTTTCTTTTTTTGCCCCCCCCCCCCCCCCCCCTACTTTGATATTGGGAACTCTTATTTTTTGTCACCTTATCGACAAATTCTATCTCAACTCAACTTTCAATATATATTGAAATAAAATATTGGGTGTGTGTCTATATATATATATAATTTCATATCATCATTTTCTATTAATATTTATCATTTTTTATATACTATACTAATTTCCATTCTACCTTATTATAGCATGTATGTTGCATTTATGTTTAATTATAATTTGCACGTGAACTCGTCGGCGCGCGCATACGGATACATACATACATATATATATATATATATATATATATATATAAAAGCTTGCACATTCATAGGCAATAAAACATCTGACAAATTCGTACACTCCAAATATTCAGTAAAAACAATCTTCATAACAAACATAGGCAGACATTTATAAATAATGGTACAGTTGAATACTACAATTCTGAATGGTCTGTAGTTATCGCCATAAATATAAAAGCCTTAGTCTTTTGTCTTTGATGATGCCATGATGGTTGTTCTTTCACCACCATGAACACTGTTTTATATGATATTGCAATGGCGATAACTACAGAACATACAGAATTATGGTGTTCAACTGCACCATTGTTTTTACTGGATATTTATATCTATTATGTTTGGGCATTTATCGTTGAGAATCTGAAAAAGTAAATCTGGCAGAGTTAAAATAGTGAGGGATTTCAGTACATCAATGTAACCAGAACATTAGTGAATCTTTAATTTTTACAAGCCAATATAAGGGAAGACGGTGACCTTTTTCTTTGTAATATTTTGTTCAAATAGAATTATTAGTTTTATAAAAATAGGAAAGCTAACAATAATAAAATAAAACAAAAATTTGTGAAAAACAAAAGTTTCTTCATTCAAATTCATCCAAACAAACAGAAGTTTTTTTTTTTTTTTTTTCTATAAGGACATAAATATTATCATTTTTATTATATTAAATAATTTGATGATAGAAAAAGTGAAATTAATTTTTTATACAAGCACATAAATGTTATAATTTCAGTGTTTATATAATTGAATATATCTTTATTTCATTAGTGTGAGCTATGTTTGGATTATTTAAATTCATGTAATTTGAAAACATAAAAGTAGTTTTAAAAAAGTGAAGATGTAAAGGTGAAATGTTAAAAAAATTCTTAAATTCTTATATATGTTGTGTTTAATACTATTTATTGAGCTTTCTTTTAGAAGTGATGACTTTTTATTCAATTCAAAAATTTGATTGGAACTCGTCTAAAAAATTGATCCGAATTCAATTTAAATTTGGACAAATCTGAAATAATTACAAAATTTTTTAATTGAATTCGTGTTAATATGATGGATCGGTCAGGATTGATTGAACTAGTTAATTCATAATTCAACCCAATTAATTCGATAACAACAGAACGAAAAAATAAATTTTATTGTTAAATGCATGTAAGATAGACTAGTTAAAGTAAGAAGAAAAAAATTATTTTTTTAAATGATTAAATTATTTAATTAAATTAAATTATTTTATTTTTAATAATACAAATATATGTACGCACACATGTGTTTGCGTGCATGTATAAAATATCTGACATCTGATAAATTGTGTGTGTGCAACAAATTAGTGCACTCCAAATATTCAGTAAAAACAATCTTTATATGCACACATTGACTAAATTATTGTGTGTGTGCACGCAATAAAATATCTGATAAATTGGTACACTCCAAATATTTGGTAAAAACAATCTTTATATGCATGCTATAATTTATCTGATAAATTAATACACTCAATATTTAGTAAAACCATCTTTATATGGATGCAATAAAATATTTGATAAGTTGGTCCACTTCAAATATTCAGTAAAATAATTTTATATGCATGGAATAAAACATTTGATAAATTGTCACACTCCAAATATTCAGTAAAAACAATCTTTATATGCATGCAATAAAATATTTGATAAATTGGTACACCCAAATATTCAGTAAAAAACAATCATTATATTAATGCAATAAAATATTTGATACATTGATACACTCCAAAATCTTAGTAAAAATAATCTTTATACGAATACAATGAAACATATGATAAATTGCAACATTTTAAATTTCCAGTAAAAGCAATCTTTATATGCATGCAATAAAACATCTGATAAATTGATACACTCCAAATTTTTAGGAAAAACAATCTTTATTTGCATGCAATGAATCATATGATAAATTGCAACACTCTAAATTTTGAGTAAAAATAATGTTTATATGCATGAAATAAAACATTTGATAAATTGATACACTATAAATTTTCAGTAAAAATAATCTTTATAAACATTCAATAAAACATTTGATAAATTGATACACTCCAAATATTCAGTAAAAAACAATCTTCATTACATATAGACAATAGTTGAACATTTATAAATAATGGACAGTTAAATATTACAACTGGGTGACTATTCGAGCCTTGTTGCAGGTAGAAAATACCAATAATTCTAAAACGTCATATTTAGAAGATAATATAGAAATTACAATCGACAATTGTAGAAATAGTTAAAGAAGTATAGAGAGGAATGACAACAATTTATTCTAATGATGGTCCATATAAGGACTTATGTTAATATAAGTCGGCTTGCTTTCCTTCAAAGCAATAGAAATAGCAATGTTAATAAGCTCATGTGTTATTCACCACTTCCTGCCACATCACCATCATCATATCATCACCACATAACACAACTACAGCAATGCAAACATATTGCTATCTAACACGCATAAAATATACATTTATATTGAGCAATGCAAACATATTGCTATCTAACACACATAAAATATACATTTATATTTAGATTAAGACATACTTGAATACAGGTGATTGTCTAAAAGCACTTGATCTCTTAGCTAATATCAGGCAACCCAATAATGAGATGCAAAATCCTATTAGTCCTATAATGATTAGAATTAGGGTCATCAACAATACAAATCACAAGCAAATTCTTACTATAAACACCATCAATGACATTAAGCACACTGAGACTAGTCTCATAATCGTTAGAATTAGGGCGATCAAAAATTCAAATCATAAGAAATTCTCACTGTAAACACCAATAATGACATTAAGGACACTAAGACCACCAACAATGAAAGTCACTATGCAAGCCCCATGCCTCTAGCATGTGCATAACCTTCAGTAACATACTAGCATTAAGCTCATTGCAGTAGTTAGTCGGGTTCAACCTTGACTTTGCTACCAAATGATTCAAAGATGTCTCTCCAGGAATTGAGAAAACATCTCTCACACTTATCTTCACCAATTTCTAGGCTAAATGGCGGCCCAAAGTGTCACTACATGTGGTGCTCGAATCAGGAGCGGGTGTTGGGCTAAGATGAGCAAGTGAATTTGTAAGGAGTAAATTATAATGAACATACAAAGTATTTATATAATCAAACAACAAAATAGGTTTGTAGGTGCATTCTTTATGGAAGGGAAACAACAAAATGATACAACAGAAAACTTAAAAAGTAGATATCTTCGAATTATTTAAACAATGCATCAATAGTGACATGCTCTTGGAAAAAAATAGATCATGTAAGAAATAAAAGAATATATTTGTTACTTAAAAGCCAAAATGTGGGTTTAAATTTGTATATATATCAGGGCATATCATTAAAGTTGTAAATTCACTTTATATATATATATATATATATATATATATATATATATATATATATATAATATATATATTTTATATATTTACAAATATAATAAGTCTATATAGTATTATTTATTATAATAAATTGATTTTTATTATATTTATGAAATATAATGTCAATATAATAAAATAACATCAATTAAATATTTTTTTATGGAAGTGAAAGAATATTAATATTTATTATGCTGTAATAATATTATAAACAAATAAATTTACTAGCCTTTTAATCATAAATAGTTATTTTAGTGCAAAAAGTTCAAAAAAAAAAGTCAAAATCGTCATGTAATTTTACAGATTTTCAATTTGAAAAAGTTTAATCTTTTAAATTTATCCTTCTTATCTTATTTCTACATTATATTTAGTTTACCTTACTTTATGTTTTGAAGGACTATAATTTTAAATGTAGCCATAATTTCATTTTTTTTTAATTGTGTATCATGTTCTCAAATTTATAATTTTCACTTATTGTGTAATAGGAAAAAAAAATGGTGTACTTCATGTTCATGTCCATCCGATATTAAAATATATCACTATTAATCATGAAACTATTATAAATAAATGCCCTAAAAAACTATTATAAATAAGTGTGTTCTTTAATGAATGCTAATAGTAGTTTCTAATTGTCAAAGTAATAATTATTAAGAAACAAGAAAAAAGGAGGACAATATGATTATTTATAAATTAATCTTTGAGGAACTATTGAACTCTTTAAACCTGAATAACTATAATTTCAAAAAAACATAAATCTTTATCCAAAAAAAAAAAAATTTTAACGTCAAGTCAACTATAACAAAAAAAAAAAGGCTAATTCTCTAATCAATGCCAATTGTTTCTAATTTCCTAATTAATAATTATGAAAAAAATTGAAAAAAGGAAGACAATCGTCACTAATGAATTAATTTCCTCTGTATGGTTCAGCCTCTAAGGCTTCTATACGTTATTATGTGTAGATGTTAACTAAAGAAAAATTTATCTCAAAATTATTATTATAATTACTTTCTTTAAATATATTTTTAAGTTAATGTGCTAAATTTATATATATACAATAAAGTAGAACAATGATTGCCACAATGTTCATTTCAGGGTGATTTTGCAAATTTCCTATGAAGCAGGCCTGGTTTTCTTTTGTACTGTGCTGGGCTTTTTTGACATTTTGGTTGTTTGTGACAAACGGTGACGTTTGCCTTGGTGTGCCTTTCTCAATTGCTGAGCCGTGTTGGTCATGGGTCCACCACGTTAAAAGATATTGTGTTATTCTTTCATGAGTTTTTTTTACTCAAAACGGTACCGTCCAATGGACATATGGTTGAAGGTGAGACCACGTTTCTCTTTCTATGTTGCGATGGACATGTTTTTGCATTTATAATAAAAAAATAATAATGACCACAAATACAGGGGAGCTATCATCGTGTTTGTCTCAATGGAAAAAAAAAATCAATTCTTTTTATATAAATTGTCATATTTATATTAATATTATACGATTGATAATAATATAATGATGCAATTATAATATATATATATATATATATATATATATATTTACAATGGTATTATTAATATATAAATTATATCTAACAGTATAAAAGTAATATTAATATAATAATTAAATTATATATATATGACAATATAGTTTAATACAGAATATATAACAATGAAATTAATATTATAATAAATTACTTATAGTTAATGACATAAATATAATTAATATTATATGCCTAACTAATATCAATAACTAAAAATAAAGTATCGAATAATATATATATATTTAAGTATTTATATATAATGTTGTTATTAATATTAATATAAAAGCACTATTATTTAATATTATATAATTTTAGATAATATGATAAAAGTGATACTAATATAATATTAAAAATCATATAAAATAATATCTATATTTAATAATATAATTTAATATAGAACATATAATAATGTAATAAAAATCATAATAAAGAACTTAATAATATAATTTAATATAGAACATATAATAATGTAATAAAAATCATAATAAAGAACTTATAGTTGGGAACATAAATACATTTAATCTAATACGATCAATTAATATTAACATTTAAAAATAAATAATGCAATATAATATATGTAAAATATATTAAACAACATAATTTAATATTATAAAGCGATACTAACATAATAATAAAATTATATAAATATAGAACATGCAATCATGTAATTAACATTATACTGAACAACTTATAGTTAGGAACATAATAATTAATATTATATGATCAATTAATATTAATATTAAAATGTAAGTTATGCAATATAATATATGTGAATTGTAGTTGCCAATATAATTTATATATTTGTATATAATACATAATAATGATATCTAAGGCCTAAAATGTTTGGTTATGATTGCATATATGGTCTAGGATCATTGTACCTTCTCCCCTTCCTCCTCTCTTCGGCCTGTATAAATCCTAGAATATCCTAGAATATGATTGAGTTTATATGTAAATATAAATAAATTAAATGAAACCTACAAGATAAAGGTAATGTTTTGAAGGTTTTTAAGAATGAATATATTCGCCACTATGAAGCTAGATTATGACATGAATATATCACTTCACTTCATAGTTGTTAAAAAAGTTATAATTGATTTTTTTTTTTATCATTTTTTGGACAAATACAATGAATTACTCCAACATATTTTCCCTATAAATAGTAGTCGTTTATTGCCTCCATCTACCAAATTAACTCATTATTCCTCCATGTTGTATTTCTACTTTTCCTTGTTTTATTTCAAATTGTTTATCTTACACATTCTAATTTGTTTGTTGTTTTATCGTTTTGCAAATTTCTCCTGTTCTCAAGTCTTCTATTTCTGTTGTTTAGTCATTTATTTCAACTCTATTGAATATCAAGCACTTTTTATTTTGATTATTATATCTAGCATATGTTAAAAAAAAAAAAAAAAGAAAAAACGATGCATTCATTCTACCCAATAATTGTATTTTGACAAAGAAAACCGCGAAACAAACTTGGAGCAATCTTTCATACTCACCTCAACTTTGACAAACTTCTTCATCATCTTGCTTTTTTTCATAAGTTGAGGATGATGATTCGAATGCGTTAATGAAAAGAGCTTGCAAAGGGTACAAAACAAAGCTATTTTGCTCTTTGTTATGTTCTTTCATTGTCATATTCTACAATAATTTGTATTTCTGCTATTCAAGTCCCTGGAATCAATGGCAATTATGTCATTTCAAAATTATTAGTGTCTGTCAACAGCATGTGGTCCCAAGAATAAAAAGACGCGTAGACCATTACATACGACGTCGTTTCCATAGAGTGTGAGTGTAAGTGGATCAAGGGCAAGGACATCTTCTCACTTGCGCTAGATGGAGTCATGACGACGCATTGCATGCAGACTGAAAGACATTTATGCCCCTCTTATATGGTGTCGTTTTTCAGTTGTGGCAGGCAAAACAAAAGGACATTACATTGACATAAAACCCCTAAATCAACAATCAAACAGATGAAATTAACTCTGATTGATGAACAAACCACCAAATCACAGCCATGCAACAGAAGCAAAACTCCAACGATTGAAACTGACCCTAAATCTTAATAGAATTACAAAATCACCCCTCGAATCACTGTAGCAAATCTTGGCTCTCTTTTTATGTAGTTTTTATGCCATAGCAGTAACATAGAAAACAATGTCTATGGTGGTGAAAGAACACCAGTCATGGCATCATCAAAGATAAAAGGACAATGGCTTTTATAATGTGATAAACTACTAGTGTGCAATATACGTAGAACCATTTATTAATGCAATGTCAGTAACAGTAGCAGCCAAATATATGCAACCAAAGAGATGGCCTTATCTATTTGGCAATGTACTAGAACATTACTGAATCTTTTCTTTGTACATGCCAATATAAGAGAAGGCAGTGACCTTTTTCTTTGTAATATTTTATTCTAATAGTGTTATTATTGTTATAAAAATAAGACAACTAACAAAAATAAAATAAAATAAAAATTTTTGACAAACAAAAGTTCCCTCATTCAAATTCATTCTAATAAACAGAAGTTTATTTTATACAAACGTAAATATTATATTTTTTTTATTATATTAAATACTTTAATGATAAAAAATGAAATTAACAAAAAATTCCATAAACAATAGTTTATAAATATGAAGAAGTTATATTTTTTTCACAATTAAAAACACTAAAGTGTAGAAAACAAGTAAAACTAATTTTATGATTCTAAATTTGTCTATTTCTATTTATTATACAATTTTTTTGTAACTTTTAGGATTCATATAATTGAAGATATCTTTATTTCATTATTGTGAGCTATGTTTGGATGATTTAAATTAATGTAATTTGAAAATATAAAATTAGTTTAAAAAAGTGAAGATGCAAAGGTGAAATCTTAAAAATATTCCTAAATTCCTATACTTTTTTTTTGTTTAATATTATTTATTGAACCTCTCTTTAATAGGTAATGTTAAAAATTTTAATAAGTTTTTTTATTATTTTTATTAAAAAAAGGGACTAAATAAATAAATAGTAAATGACCCAATTATAATAAAAGGAGTTCGACAGCATAAAACACGAGAAGCTCACAGATTTGAAGATATATTTGGCCTAATTTTTTTTGGATAAGCAACTTATCATTGATGACCTCATTTCCATTTCTTTTTCACCAATATAAATTTGTAATTTTTCAGTTTTTATAAGTTTATAACAAAATTTTGTAATGCTTTCATTTCTTACAAAAATAAATAGATAATTTTTTTATCAGTAGAAAATTACACACTAAATATATTATGTAATTTTACATTTGAATGAATAATTTCTTTACTGAAATTTGTAATTTTATAATACAATATTATGTAGTTTTCACTAAAAAAAAATTATATAAACAGATGAAAAATTACTCATGGACCCTAACTTGGGTCCCTATAAGTTAATAGAGCAATTTCTTTCTTCCTCTTTTTTTTTTTTTTGGATAAGAAGGGAATTTTATTTGAACAAGAGAAACAAATAAGATACAATGGTCTAACAATTAAGACACAAAGCTAAATACCAGGATACAACAAAACTTATAGGAGAGCTATGAAACACTGAGCTCTAAATGTAAAAAGGACCCAACAAAGACCAATGACATAATTATTTTATTAATTTTATATTTTAAAATATAAAAACATAAATATTTTTCTATATTTATATATAACTATTTGATTAATTTGGTGTACTGATAAGCTTTACTTTTCAGCTCAAGAGAATGGTTGAAGTTGTAAGTAGAAGAGCTCCCTCGTGAAATTGAGAGTATGCTGTGATTTGTTATTACAACATCAACTATTTATTATTATTATTATTATATTTTAAAAAATAATTAAATATATTATAAATAAAATATAATATTACATTTAAATTATTAATAAAATTTTTTGTAAGTTAACTTATGAATTTATTATTAAATTGATTTGCAAGTTAGACAAGTCGACTATGTTAAGTTTGAAATTAATTAGTTGAGCTAAAACTTTGTTTTAAAATTTGTTTAATTAATTATTCGGTTGATTTACATCTCCAATTATTAGTTATTTAATAACACAAGTAACAAGGTAGCAATAATTGAAGATACATATTTTTGCTTAGTAAGAATGTGGAGAGTCTACTTCCAGCTCCCAAAAACCAATACACAGTTCCCATGGGATATCTAAGGTCCCGTCGAAATGAAATAAGAACCCTAAGGTCCAAATCAATGGCTTGATTGGCAAATATATTCGCTGCTTGATATTCCGTTTTCCTAATATGCTAAGAGTTTGTTATCAGGATGCAACAAATTTCTAGTTGATTTTTTTTAGAATAACATAAACTTTTGTTATCTTTGAATAGCATATAAAAAAGAAATATAAAAATTTATAATTTGCTTGAACTATAATTTTTAATTTCCTTTAATCAAATTGACATAATCATGTAGTTTAATTTTCAATAAGTACATTTCATTGGATGATTATTTTTACATGGTGTTTGGTTCAATTGTAATTTAAAATTTGTTTCATTTGTAAATGAATTTGTTAAAGAATTCATTTATAAATGAATTTATATATTTGATATATTACAAAATAAAAATAATATTTATTTCAAATGAGATGAATTTTAGATTTGGTCTAAGTCGAATTTTAAAAAATATTTTATATTTTATAAAAATATCCTTGTGTTAGTTTTTAAAAATATAAAAACTAAGAAAAATGACACAAAGAGAGAGAAAAGGGGAAAAAAATGAAATTTTTTTTTTATCATAATGAAAAAACTTTACAACTTTAGAATTCATTTTCAAATTCTATCCAATTTAATATAATTTTGTTTAGTTATAATCAATTTCAAGATTTTAACGAAATAAAATTTCAAATGAATTTTCATTTATATGCAACATACAATTAATTAATGTTTGATTTCAAAATGTTTTTATAAATTCAAAGACCTAAACATAGAATAATTTAAAAAAATTTTGAATCTTGGCAATTTAAAATTGAAATCTCTATAAATCTATGAAATTAAGAGATTATATATATATATATATATATATATATATATATATATATATATATATATATATATATATATATATATATATATATATATATTTGTGATTTTTTTTAGAGTGTTTTTTTTGTTATATATTTATTTTTGTAATATATTTGTTT
>CATIWR010161290.1:0-12214 GCA_949677035.1 Omphalea diandra | reverse complement strand
TATATATATATATATATATATATATGCACACACACATGTGTAATGTAATGTTTGAGGCTCTACCTTTCGTTGAAAGCTACAGAATTTGACAATTGTTACTTTATAAGCTTGTTTTTTTAGTTCCTTGACCTTAACTCGATTAATAGGTTATAGTTTTCTAAGAAACATAAAAGCAACATATATAATTAAATTAATAACACGCCAAGTTAAAATCAACCTTTTGTTGGAGAGCATTGCAAATTTCTATCCTTCCTTTTAATATGCCTAAAAGTTATGAGACTTACTTCTCTACTTGGCTATGCAAGTTAGGCTTATATTCGAGTTACCCTTCAAGCTTTTGAACTTCTCTTCCATGAATGAGTAATCAAATTTTGATCTAAGGCACATATGGAAAATGCCTTAAAAGAGAAATGAAAGGCATAAGTACATATATTTTTAAGAAACATAATATGTACATTATAACCTAAACAATTTCACTTTTATAATATATAGACATAATGTGTTCCAATTTATAGCTTGTGCATTGAAGATTTGGAGCTCATCAACTTGAACAAAGTGTTAGGATTACCTTATTTCTTAGCATCTGTCTTTCTTTAGGAGTCCAACCAGTAAAGGAATATACAAATTGAGCATTAACAAATTAGAAAGGCCACTACCCAAAATGCTGGCAATGCACACAATCTTCTTTATGTCCCTCCATCAACACTTCTCATTTCCAAGTATCATTTTAATATGATTTGATGTGAACGAGCCCAATAAAACCAATGGACTATTAGAGTGGTGCATGGAATTTAAAGCCCAAAAGATGGAGCAAGAACTTTTATTGGATGGAATTAATGGTTCATAGCCAAGTCCAAATCATGGCCCATTTAAATGCAATTTCAATTGTAGATACTTCTTTTGGGCCTTCGTGAATAAGCCTAATAAATTGGAACAAAGTCAAAACTTTCATGTTAGGTCAAGTGTGAACATAAACTTGTGCAAACAAGACAGATAAGGTTGTCTTAATTAGTACATAATGGATAATGTTTTAATTAAGACAAGTTAACATGTTGTAACATAAGCTTAGGTGGCACCAATATGGATGGATATGGATGAGTCAAAGTCCACATCATCATGTCAATGTCAATAAGTCAAAGTCCAAGATAAACTAAGATTTTGCTTAGTTGGCATTGTCTTCCTAAACTCATCCAACCTCTTTCTTGTTGGTCTAATTAGATTTTATTTATTTATTTAGGATATTTTGTTAGTTTTTATGATTATAAGAAACTTAAGAAAGATTCTTGTAAGATCTTTCCTTGTGATGGCTGAATGTCATATGCACTAATCACATGGCTTTCTTTTCTTGCCTATTCATTAGAAATTTGATATTTATCATGTTTTTAGGTGTCCAACTCCTTATGGATGAATTTCATATAGAATATTTTATTCTTAAGCATTATAAAAGCTATATAAAGCCTACTATAGGCCTAAGATTGATAATTAATGAAAATTATTCATTTAGCTTAATTGCTATATAGGAGTGTTCTCTTCTTGAGTTCTTAAAAGAACTTAGTGAGGCTGTTAGGTGGATTCTTAATAACTTTGCAAAAATTAGTAATTCTAGGCTTAAATTTGGCTTTAGTTAATCTAGATCTTGAATTACAACCTTTAAATCTTTATAATCTAGGTTGTTATAACCATGTTTTCTAGAGGACTAATTGGGTTTAAAGCTTATGCTTGATTCTTGAAATTATCCATTCTTAAAGCATATGATCTAGGGTGTAAATTACACTTGCTCGTATTATTTACTATCAAAGCTTAAGGTTTTCAATTATCAAATAAGTATAATTTCTTTTTCATTGTTTTTGCATCTTATTTGTTCTAACTATTTGTTCATCTTGTAGTTTCATCCAAACAGTTCTTGTTCTTATTATTCTTCTTTTCTTCTTTAATTCTGCCTAAACTCATCTATTACGTTCAATCCATTTTTCTTCATTCTTTTACATCAATTCTATTTGTTTCATCATAATTTAGTGTTGTACATTATTTAATTCTATTCTAATTTATTTTTCAATAAAAAATATCTTAAAATTCCAAAAAAATTATGTTTGTATAGTTTTCCTTATCCTATTTAGATTCTTAGTGTTAGCATCCACTTCAGTTTTTCCATGTTCTTTCTTCATCAAATTCATTTCTTATATTGTTCTTACTAATTCTTTATTGTTTTATTTCAATTTTAAGACCATTCAAAGTCAAAATTATAAGAAACTTGTGATTGAGCTTAAATAATTCAATTCAGGCTAACTTGTGTTTTACATTATTTTTATGTTCTTTATGTTTAAAGTTGTGTTTTAGCTTCCAAATTTTTTTAAGAAAAAAAGAAAAGAAAAGATAGCAATTTTTTAAAAAAAAAAGGTCGTCAAAAGAAAAAAAAAATAAAACAAGCTAAAAGCAAAAGTTTATGTTAAAGTTTTGTGAAAAGAACTCAAATTGGATTTTATGATAGTTTGAATTCGGCCTTAAACGTTAAATTTTTTTTATTCAAACTTTTCAAATTATAATTTCTTCTTCCTTCTTTCAAAATTATTTATGACCTTAGTTATCTAGAGTCACTATAAGTCTTGAATTGCTTGTTTGATAAGTAATTGAGAATTTATTTAACAATAGTGACTTTAGTTCCTAAAGAAACTTGTAAGGTGAAAGACAAAAGTGTGTGAGATCATAAAAGGGAAAAGCCTTATTATGTGAAACATGTAAGGAGTGTCATCTATTTGAATATAAAACATATGAGGCAGTGATTTTGTGAGGATTTTCTTTTGTTATTTCTAATAATGGCAAATCCTATTGATGACGAGCTTGATGCTATTAGTAGCTAAGAACTTTTATTTACAAAGAGATCTTTAAATGCCTAAATTAAGAATGGTCAAAAGCAAAGAGAAAATATTTTTCATTATAGATGTACAGTTGTTAGTAATCTTTGTCTTGTTATTATTGATAGTGGTGATTACACTAATGTGACTAGTACCTATCTTATTGAAAGGCTTAAATTACTAACTTTAAAACATCTTAAACCTTATAACTTACAATGGTTAAATGATAGTGGCAAAGTAAAAGTTTCTAGGCAACTTAAAATTGCATTTACCATTAGTAGATATAAGGATGAGGTGTTATGTAATGTAATTCTTATGTAAGCTAGCCATATTCTTTTAGATTAACTTTGGTAATTTGATAGGAAAGCTAAACATGATAGCTTCTCTAATACTTATGAGTTTGATTTTAGGGGTAAGCATATTATATATTATCTTTTTTATCTCCTTAACAAATTTATAAGGACCAAAGAGTAATAAGAGAGAGAAAACGTGTTTAATCAAGAAAAAGAAAAATTAACACGACAAAATGAGAGTTGTGAGAAAAAAAAAAAAAAAGAGAGGTGTGAGCCTAGAAAGGAAAGAGCAAATCTTAAAGAGGATACAGTAAACCCAAGAAATGTGCATGCAAAAGGAAAAGATGTGCAATAGAAAAGCTTATTAATAAAAGAGAGCAATGAGAGCTATTCTTTCAAAGAGCCTACAAACATGTTTTTCTTCAAAGGGATCTATTACACTACTAACGGAAATTATAATCTTTTGCATAGTACTTTTATGTCTCTTTTACAAGAATATGAAGAATGGTTTTCAATAGAGGTATATAAAAAAGAAGCCAACTTAACTCATAATTCTCTTCATGATGGTGTTATAATGAAGAGTGAGGTTATAATTTTGTGTAAAAGGGAGTTTTGTACTTCTTGTTTAAACATTTGCACTTGTTTTATTTGTGCTAGATGTAATTTTTCTTGTTCTAATTATTGCTTTTGCATTTCAAAAGTTTCTTTTAATATGTTTTCCATTTCAAAACCTTATTTTGGCAATTATAGTTGTTCTTCTAGTTTAGGACATTTGCTTACTTCTCTAAATTCTTTTTGCATTTTTTCTTTAGATTTAAATCAATTGCAATTTGATTCTTCTTCTTTAAAATGTGATTTTAATAGGAGTGATTCTCTTATTTCTTATTTAAACATTTTTATTCCTTCTTCTTTTAGTGTAAAATGTTTGATTACCTTTTCTTCTTATGTTGATGTTTCCAAATCCTTTCTTTATTTTAGACATGTTTTTTCTCATTTAATTCTTGTTTTAATGATTTTAAGTGTTCTTTCTGTCTTAAATGTTGTTTTTCTTTTTTTAACCTTTGTTTTTATGTTTCTTCTTCTAGTTTATATATTTGCAAAGTTTTGATTCATGGTTTTATGTTTCAAATGTTTATTTTATGTTTTAATTCTAGTAGTAAACATTTGTTTAGTTCTTTTAAAGGTTGTGTTTGTGTTTCTAAATTTTCCTTTCACTTCAAACATTTTAGAACTTTTTTTTTTTTTTTTTGCTTTAATCTTAGGGTTTGTTATAAGTTTCTTCTTCATTTTAAATGCTTAGTTTATAAGAAAAATTCTTTCATTTTTAGTTTTTTATGTTTGTAATTTCCTTTTTAAGTGTTTGTTTCCTTTTAAATTTAGTTTTTGCATTCCTTCTTTAAATTCTAGACATGATTTTTCTTCTTTTCATCTTAGTATTAGCATTTATAGGTTTTCTTTTAATAATAGACATTTGTTTTCTTTTTTAAATTCATGTCTTTGCTTTTTCAAAGACTTTTTTTTTTTAAATCATTTTTCTTCTTTTTGTCTTTTCTCTTCTAATTTTAATTGTTTGCCATGTTTTAAATTTAGTCTTTATTTTCCTTTTCTTTTAAAACATGATTTTAATAAAGAAGGTTCTTCAGAGTCTAGGTTTTTGTATTTTTAACAATTTTTCTTCTTTTAAACATTTATTTTCTTTAATTATTGTTTTTATGTTTCAAAACATTTGTTTTCTTTAATTATAGTTTTTATGTTTCAAAACATTTGTTTCAATCTTCTTTTGGTTTGAAACATTGGCTAGGTAGAAATTTTACTTTTGATTTCAAGAATTCCTTTGTTTCTAATGTTTCTAATTCTTCTAAGAGTTTTAATTCTTGTCTATAATCAAGATTTTCTTTATCTAGTGTTTTTGTCTTAAAGGAATTCTTTACTTTAGTATTTCTCCATACTAAATGGAAAATGTTACTAGTTTCTTTTAGATGTTTGACTTTGATTCAAACTCTTTTTGCTGGATTTTGCATGTATTAACCCTATTATAGGTGGCTTAGTGCAAGTTGTATTCTACCTAGGTGAAAAGACTTACAATTTGCTTGGTAAGTTTTAATTAGAGTTTTTTTTAGTATTAGACTTACATTTAGTTTTTGGTTTCTTATAGGTCTAGATTATTGGAAATATATTTCTAAAAAAGAAGGAAATTATGTGAACAAGCCCAATAGGGCCAATGGACTAATGGAGTGGTGCATGGAATTTAAAGCCTAAAAGATAAAGCATGGACTTTTAGTGGATGGAATTAGTGGCTCATTGTTAAGCACAAATCAAGGCCTATTTAAATGCAATTTCAGTTGTGGATACTTCCTGTGGGCCTCTGCTAACAAGCCCAACAAATTGGAACAAAGTCTAAAATTTCATGTTAGGACAAGTGTGAACAAGACATAAATGGATAAGATTGTCTTAATTATGACATAATGGATAATGTTTTAATGAAGACAATATAACATGTCCTAACACAAGATTATATGGCACCAACATGGATGGATAAGGATGAATCAAAGTCTACATCATCAATTCAAAGTCAATAAGTCAAAGTTAAAGGTCAAAGTCTAAGTCAAATTTAAAGTCCAAGATACACCAAGATTTTACTTAGTTAGCATTGTCTTCCTAAACTTATCCAACCTCTTTCTTATTAGCCTAATTAGGATTTCCTTATATCTTTAGGATATTTTGTTAGTCTTTTATGATTATAAGAAACTTAAGAAAGATTCTCATATGATCTTTCTTTGTGATGACCTAATACCATATGCACCAATCATAAGGCTTTCTTTTCTTGCTTATCTCATTAGGAAGATGATATTTAGTATGTTTTTAGTTGTCCAACTCCTTATGGATGAATTTCATATGGAATTTTAAGGTTTTTCTTCCTATTTTTTAAGCATTGTAAAAGTTATATAAATATTACCATAAGCTTAAGATTTATAATGAATGAAAATTATTCCTTTTGGATTAATTGCTATATGATAACATTTTTTTTTCTGTGAGTTCTTGAAAGAACTTGGTGAGATTGTTAGGTGGTTCTTAATAATTGTGCAAAACTAGTAATTCTAGGCTTAAATTTAGCTTTAGTTAATCTAGGTCTTGAATTACAACCTTTAAATCTTTATAATCTAGGTTGTTATAAACATATTTTCTAGAAGTCTAATTGGTGTTTAAAGTTTGTTTGATTCTTGAAATGATGTATTTTTAAAGCATATGATTTAAAGCATAAATCACCATTGCTTGTATCATGACCTAAATTAGAGACAGTAAAAATATGGCTTAAAATGAGAAAGAGCATAAAGATAACATGATATTTCAATGACTAGATTAAACATATGTAATACAAACCTCAGGGAAATTGTTGTTATGATTCTTCTAACCATTAAAGGTCGATAATTCACTTAAAATACAAGGAAGATTTCAACTATAAAATCTTGATGACCATTGAATAAGATAAGAATGAAACCTTGAATGACATTTAAATGTGGTAGATGTACTTATTTTGATCAACAAAATACATTAGAACATCAAGGCCCTAATCAATACAGTGCTCATACCTACAAAAGAATTTCAATAAAAAGAATCATCATGTGGCTCGACCTTTTAGGGGGAAAAATTTTCTATTCTTATAAATGGGTCATATGCTTTTGTATGGTAGATATTCAACATACATAAGAAACTCTTAAATCTTTTTAACAACTATCACTCTATAATGCAAATACACACACTACGAAAGAGGAAATTTCCATTTACCCATAAATACATAAAATTTAATGCTCATATAAATGAGCCATCAAAAATAAATGTAGCATGTTAATGCAATTTTTATCAGTACCAATCTAGATTTTGTACATTCTACCATACAAGCTCAGAGCATCTTCATTCTCTCCATTTTCCACATACCCAACAATCATGGATGTCCATAGAATAACATTAATATCTCATAAATAATTGAACCCATTTTAAGCTTATATTGTACACCAAATTTTGCATGCATGTCAACCAAAGTTGTCAAGATGTACATTTAGGACTCAAAATTATGCTTTAGTAAATAGTTATGCAGTGCTTTCCTTCTTCAATTGAATCAATATCACTATAAGCGTTAAGAATACCAACAAGGGTAAACTAATCCCTGTAAAATCCATCTTAGAAAAAAGCTTTAAAGATTTGTAAGAGTCCCCACTTTGAGCAAAATCAATGATCATAGCCAACCATGTGATAGGATATTTATCACTTGACATCTTAAAAGCAAGAAAAGAATCATCTAAACATATTTAGCATACATGGTAATAAGTGCATTTAAAATAGAAACAAATTCTAGAAATCCATTTTTAACTATAAGATAATACATATTCTTATAGTATCAATGAACTCAATAGAGGCCAAAACACTAAGAACACTAGTAAGCATAAACTCTTTTGAGTCCTCATATTCTCTATGCATCGATTCAAAAATTCCTAAAGCGTCTTTCACCTACCCGGGAATCATGTAGCCATAAATCATCATAGCCTGTGTAACCACATTCCTTACAAACATTTTATTAAACACTTGGTGAGCCTCTAAAAGTTTACTGCCAATTTTATAATTCATATTTAAGAGAGAACTCTTGAAAAAATCATCATAAAAACTCATGATTTTGTGAGCGAGAGCATGGTCCTACTGCATATTGGAGAAATTAAAAGTGGCAATGAAAACTCTGGCGAAAGGGTAGGGATTTGATAAAATATTGTTTATTTTCATGTGATGAAATAGATCCATGACAAAGCATGAACTTACAAAGCCCTGTTAGGAATAAGCATTAGTAAGGCAATTCTATGAGACCATATATTTATTATGCATTCACTTGAATAACTAGGCTTAATATAGGTAAATGGCAACACATGACATACAAATTGGAATTTTATGAAGAACTTTGAGATATGGATTATTAAAAAAATAAATCCTAAAAAGAGAAAACAAAAATGTTAGTAATATGCCTTAGGCTAATTTTTCTGTAATGGATATTTTCAATATGTCATGGATGCATTTTTATTAAATATCTCTAGTATATTGTGTTTATAATTAAATGATAAATTTTATGAACAATTAATTCTACTTAAGATCATTAAGTATATGGCTTGATAGTAAAACCCCTGGTGTAAACAATTCTATTCTAAATTGTCTCTAGTTGATCATTCTTATTAGGATAATAACAAATGAAGACTAGTATGTATGTTGATTGATGACCATGTTTTGTTGGTCATAAATATGGGATATTAGGTCAAACTCATAGATATATGTTTTAGAAGCATTGTATTGGATCGACTCATTATGAGAACATTATATGAGTAAATTGTCATAAGTGACTCTCATACTATAATCTTAAATTAATCCCCTGACCTGAAAATGACCATAGGTTCTAATATGATGAACTTTATACATGGCCATACAAATTGATATTGGACATGGAGTAAGTCGTATAAAGTAATATGAATGATTGATAAGGTATTTGTCACTTATGCATTTATAAAAAATATATCTCTAAGCCTCTGGAGGAGATTGAATGAAGAAATAGTATGACCATGCAAAAATAAATTGATAAAAGTTATCAATGTTATTTTACATCAGCCAACTTGGAGTTCGATAAACAATTTAATTAAACTATATAAGAATGACATGATCCATGCCTTATGTTCAATTGGGATATAATATGACAAAAGGATTATAATACCATTTGTAAAATAGGTTAAGTGAGATTAATGACCTTTACATGACTTAGGTAGTCATAATATCTTGCTAGAGACCAATTATAATTTATGAGCCAAAAATAATTTTTAGGCCACTGCCAATATTATGTGAACCTATAGGATTGCACACTTAGAATAAGCCTAAAAGCGAAATTGCATTACTGCTCTCTTTAGATATATATTTATAATTAAGATAATTAGAGATATTATTTCAAATATTTAGATATCTATTTATTTTAAAAGTTAAAATAAAAATAGAATATCTAGTTATCATTGACTCTTGAGATACACAGTTGACATATATATCTAAACAATTTAGATATATTAGCATTAGGGTATCAAAAAGTGAGCATCCATGTTACCTTCTTTTAAGAAAAGAAAATAGAAAGTCATGTAAAATAATCTTGGTGCTAGTACACCATTTGTTGTTCGAGAGTCTATTTGTATGGATACTTGTAGAGGATGTTTATCTTTTTATAGTGCCTAAATCCAATGATCTATATTTCAATCTTGAGGTAGAGTATTACTTGTGCAAATCATCTATCTATTTTCCAATAATTTTACCACTCTTATTTAGGTTAGTAGGATTTAACATCCCTTTCATCAATCTAATTAAATTGAATGGATCTTTGGTGGATTTTATACATTTAAAATTTTATTCTTTTATTGTGCTTGTTCTATAAAATCCAACAGGCAATGAAAATAGAAATTGATAATAAAATTTTCAATTGGTTGAGGAGGTAATAACAATAGGCACTATTGATGAAGTTGGACTCACTATAACTTTTTTAGGGTTGAATGAAGATTGAAGGCCCACGAGAGACTAGAATAGGGGTGTTCTCATTCCTAGTTAATTGATTTAAGGAAAATTTAAATTTCAAAAATAATTTTCATTTTTATCATATTATATATATTTTGTAATTAATATAAATATTGTTTAAAAATTATTTTTATATATATTTTCAAAAATATCCTATTAAATCATATCGATTAAATTGAAAATTAGTCAATTGATCTCATTTTAAAAACACCACTTATGTATTCGTTTGAGCTAGGGATTTAGAAACACGATTCTGGTTGGATAAGAAACAAAATGCTCAAACACACCAAATAAAGAAAACTCTTTAAATTTGAAATCATGGATGTACATGATATTTGTAAACCTTAAAAATTAGTCCATAAACACTCCTTTTTTATTATATTGAATCATCCAAATTGAGACCTAAAAAACATTGACTTTGACTTATCATCAAATATACTAGTATAATTTGTTAAATCTTGTAAATTAATTATGCAATTCTTATAAGTCTAGTATCCTTGAATTCCAACATTTGATTATTTACTATTCTTAAATCTTAAACATTAAAAATTGTGAAAAAAAAATGTCACAAATAATTTGATAGTAAATAATTATTTAATACTTTAAATTAGAGTTTTGATTACATATAAATTAATGACTTGAGTTTATGTTTTGGTTCCCTTTAGCTTTTACAAGGATGTGATTCCCAAAAAGGGAAAACAAAAGTTATTAGTGTTATGTCAATGGGTAGAATGCTTGGAGAACATGTGATCCTAAGGCATTAATCTCACTCCTCTACTTTGAATGATGTGTTTTGAATGATAATAAAACAATGATAAAACCTTAAGAAGTTCTAATGTTTGTATTTTTGTGCTTTTGCATCACATGAATAGACTCAATGAATGATAAAAGGGGAGAATGAATGTAATAAGCATTGAACAATTTTCAACGAGCATTGAAAAATTTGAAACGGGCATTGGAAAGTGCTCTAGTTTAAGTGATACTATCTGGACCTCATAAGAAGCATTGTAATTTACAATAGGCATTGGAGAAATGCTCTAGTTTAAGATATACTAGACCATGCAATGTACAATGTCTTTTCGCAACAAGCATTGAAAAAGTGATTTAGTTTGTGCTACACCTTCTAGACTTTCCAACATGATACACTAAAGCAATAAACAAGATTGAATTGCTACCAATTGGCATTGTAAGATCTCCAACAGGCGTTAAATCACTTTTGAATAAAGCTCACACTTTTTAGAAATAAAAAATAGACATTGATCATACACCAACGAGCATTGAGGCCAAAGCCAAAGAGCATGAAAGGATGAACAACAAATAACCATTTATTACAAAATCGATAGGTATTGCTTAGAATCAACAGGCATTGTCACTTCTAAAGGCTAGTTTTATATTAAAGCAATTAGACTGAACATTAACTATTCCAATGGCTAGTTTGGCATTTGGCTATATAAGGAATATTTTTGAAGACCAAAAAAAGGTTAGAAACTTTATAGAACAATTGCAAACAATTAGAAAACATCTAGCAAATTCATTGTGCAAACCTTTTGGTGTTGTTTTGATTTGGGTAATGTAAGGATTACTTTGTAACTCTTAGAGAGTAGGTTTTCTTTAGCACTAAAAGTATATTTGCTGCCTAATTGAGAGGCATTGACACTACTTGAATATATCCTTACTAGTGGTTAAAAGGTTGGTGTTGTACCTTAAAAAATAACAAAGGGTTGGGTTGACTATCTTATTCCATATTAAAAGAGAGTAATTGCAAAGTTTGTCCTTAAGCTTAAAAAAAGGAAAGGTTGTCCTTGAGCTTGAAATGGAAAAGCTTGTTCTTAAGCCTATAAAAATAATAGTGTTGTCCCTTAGCACCAAGAAGGGGGGTTGAATTGGTGTATAAAAATTTAAAAGACAAAGAAGAGGGGAAGAAGGATGAGTAGAAAAGAGACAACAATTTATAGTGGTTCGGGTATAATCGACCCTATGTCCACTCCCCAATCTACCAATTGGGTATTTCAGTATCTCAAGGTGTTTTCAAGCTCACACCTAACTTGTACAACTTGTGTTTTGATGGCTCACACATAACCTTATAACAATATGTTTTTAGGCTAACACACAACCTCACAATAATGTGTTTTTAGGCTAACACACAACCTCACTCAAGTGTTTCACTAGGCTCACACTTAAACCTTTCTTGAAGTGTTTTTACAGGCTAACACTATAACCTTACAACTTGGTGTTTAATGCTCACACCTAACAGTTACAATTTCATAAAGAAAATTGAAGAAAATGAGTAGCAAAGATTGAGAGCTTTAATTACTTGTAATAAATTTCTTAGCAACCTTCTTCATGGCTGTTTGGTGGAGTATTTATACCCAAAGTTCACTAAAGAGACATTGCAGAACATAGCTTACCAAATCTTTAAGACATGCATGAAAAATTCTGCATTAAATACTTGACAGTCTCAATTCACGGTCGTTACTACTCATTAGCGGT